>VXAA01004533.1:117068-183719 GCA_013399115.1 Anseranas semipalmata | reverse complement strand
TACTCATGTCTGGGATTGCTTTGACCAAGATGCAGCACCCTGCACTTGGCCTTGTTGAACCTCATTCGGTTCACATGGGCCCACTTCTCAAGCTTGTCCAGGTCCCTTTGGATGGCATCCCTTCCTTCTGTTGTATCAACCGCACCACTCAGCTTGGTGTCATCTGCAAACTTGCTGAGGGTGCACTCAGTCCCATCATCTTTGTCATTGATGAAGATATTGAAAAGCATCCGTCCCAAGACAGACCCCTGAGGGACACTGCTCGTCACCGCCCTCCACCTGGACATAGAACCATTGACCACTACTCTCTGGGTGCAGCCATCAAGCCAATTCCTTATGCACCCAACGGTCCACCCTTCAAATCCGTATCTTTCCAATTTAGAGATCAGGATGTCATATGGGACCATGTCAAATGCCTTACAGAAGTCCAGGTAGATCCTTGTTACTATCCATCCAGTTTTGAGTTTCCAGTTCCTCCAGGGACTTGTGTTCTGGGCAGTCCTGCAAGAATGTTTTGTTTAGTCAGCCATTTATCACTTTTTTGATGACTAGTCTATGTCAGGGTACGTACTTTCATCAGTCCCCGGCTGACTCCATTCTTGACCACTGCTATTCATCTGACTTTGGAGGGTACACAACCAAAGAATACTACCTGAAGTGTTTTGCTGCTTTGAAACTCCTCCCAATCCTCCTGCTTTCTTCTTATTCTTGACCACTGAAGTAACATGCAGCATTTGAAGAAGTGGGTCCCAGAGCCCCTAGTTTTCTCTCTGCTACTGTTAGATATTCAAGATCAGAGGGAGATAGAGACTCCTTAGCTGTTCATCCATTCCTTCATGTTCTCTGTAATGAGTCCCTCTTGCCTCTCTGGTTCCCCTCACTGCATCTTACAGACTGACTCATGCATCTTGACCTCCAAACTGTCAGAGTATCCAGCTCTCACAAGTGCATGAGGCTTCTGAGTCTCAAGGATGTCCCATTTTCACTGACAGTTTAAAGGGCCGTTTAAAGGTCTGCTCCCTGCTACCAGTAGCCATTATATCCTTGTCTGCCCTGTCTGCAATTGTCTTTTGAAGAATTCCTGTTTATTAGCTGCCTCAGAGATACTGAGTTTGAGAGTACCACCCCCAGCACTAGTGCTGTCCAGGATCCCCAGGACTGCTCATCACAACTCCTGTGGCTGCCTGGATAAGGGCACAGGTACATTCCCAGAGGATGGGACCAGTATAGGATAACGTGGTCCCATGAATCCAAAGAAGACAGTGCCTTCCAAAAAATCCTAAGCCATTTATTGCAGTAGGTCTCTGCTGACAAGGAGAAATCCACTGTGTCCTTGGCTGAGATCCCAGAATTCACAAGGCACTTATATGTGACAAATCAGCTTGAGTGCTAGTGCCCTAGGAAAGATTTTAGTCTGGATTAGGCACCATGAGCTACACAGAGAATTGGGTTGAGAGAATGTGCACTTGGTATGGACACATTTAAGAAGTATGTGTCACACAGTGGTCTGGCCTTCCCACTTGCTAGTCAGAGCAGTAGGCACAGGAAAGGTGGGGACAATCAAAATTGTCAAGAATTCCTACACTTTTTAGCTTGGGAGAGGGCTTCAACCAAACTGTGCACAAAGAAATTCTTATTGCTTTGACCAACAAAAAGTTTATTGCAGATATCTCTGTTCTGAAGTGGAAAAAACACATACTAATAGTCTGGAAGATGCAAGGACTGGTCTCCCTTGCAGGAATCAGATCTTCCAGTTAAAGTTTGACTCCCCTTATTAATCAGAAGGCCTTACCAGACAACACCATGATATGTTGCACCACCACAGCTACATCTCTACAACTGAATCAAATGTCTCGTGCCTTTCTGTGGCTCTCGGGCCAAATGTCAATGTGTAGCACCCATATCCATACTGCTGAAAAGTTTTACCCCTTAAAAGAAGGTGCTTGCCTTTATACAGCCTGTTGGGGTGGTCCTTGACTATATTGATTCCCAAACTGTGGCTGGAAATTGTTTGGGAACATGCTGGGCTTAGACCATGCCAAGCATGAATAACATGAGAGCTGATCAAATTCAAGTACTTGGAACATTCCCTGGCACTGCTGAGCTCACTGATATGGCCTCCGTGTCTCTGGATTTGGTTTCCTTGTTACACCAGTCCATTGCCCTGGTATCTCCTCAGACTAAATTCCCCAGGAAATGAGCAACGGTTGGGATATCACCTGATTGTCCCTATGGCTTGCAGTTCTTGTTTCTTTGGGTGGTCATTTGCATAAGCAGATGTGGTTGCTGCAAGTCCCAGGAGGAGCTTTCAGACTCATGTATGCCTTGCTATTCCTTATCTGATACATGCTTGTGAACGTATGCATGTTTGGAAGTTTTGCTTCAGGTGACAAAGTTTGCCATCTGTGCTGATCATCTGGGACCAGTGAATGCAGCAGCTTGAAGTTTCACCTTCCCCCCACAAGTAGCCATCATTGCACTGAGGTGTTAATGATTTTTTTTTGTCAGGTACTGGTTTTAGGAGAAGAATTTCTACCATATCCTTCAAATGGCAGCCTTCAGCCTCCCTGTCACACCTTTGCCAGTCACCTGGAGAGGAATGTGTGGGGACTTCAAAACAGACAAGGCTGCTTTGTAGTCTGATGCTAACTATGATTCCTACAGATGTGCCATCCAGCCAGGTTCAGTGTCCTGTTGTTCTCTGAAAATGACAGTTTTCAGAGATGGAAACTCTTTATTTTCTGAGTTGCCTTACTCTTTTTGCTTTTGGCTGTGACGAGCAAGAAGGCATTTATTAGGCAGGCAATGCTTGTGACTTGCTGAAAGGGGTTGCATTGTTGTTTCCAAGAGCTATGTTGAATACATTGTACTAATAAGTAACATTTTGAACAGCATTTTGTTTCTAAAATACAGATAACATAACTCTCCTACTGTAGTTTTTATTTTTAAATTACTACTTCTATGCTAGTCTGTGGAGGAAAATAAAGAAAAGGAGGTAGAGTCTGTGTTTCATATTCTAAGTTAAGGAGTAAGCTATAGTGATCTGTAGTAATCTAATTCTTTTCATCTACCTGTGAACTCATGAAGAAATTGGAGATTTTTCAGGAGAGCCCAGCAGGCAAATATTTCCTATTTTGGCACTCAGATAAGTGGAAATAAAAATAGGTGTGGTTGGAGGACACAGAACACTTTTGAGAGCCTGCCTTTTGGAAAAGTAAAAGGCAAACTTGGACTTTCTTTAAAATCCAGCTCTTATGGTCTGTGCTGGTGAAGTAGGTGAACTGTAGTTTTGCTATAACCTCTCTGTGCTTTGGTGCGTGTCTAGGTTTCTCTCTAAATAGGGTCCCATATGAAGAGAGAGGTATGTTCTAACAAGAAGTTTCCAAGAATTACTGAAATGAAACCTTGATGGTCAGTTGCTCATTCATTCTTGTTTTTCATCACTTGTTAAGGGATGAAGAAGAGAAAAAAAAATCTCATTCGGATGGTACAGATGAAAAAGATAATGGAAACCAGACGAAGGCTGTAAGTCGAATTGGCAACTCTAACAACCCATTTCTGGACATCCCTCATGACCCCAATGCTGCTGTGTATAAAACTGGATTTCTGGCTCGGAAAATCCATGCAGATATGGATGGAAAGAAAAGTAAGTATCTTTCACACTTAACATCTCTCCTCCTTGTTATCTCTGCTCAGGGCCACTTATGACGAGACCATGTGGTTTTCAAGGTGAATAGTGCTGCTTCATTAGAGGAAATTGCAGCAATAACAAACAACAAAGCTATTGGATTATCACACTTTGACTATCAGGCTAGGATTTACAATGTTCGGTCCCACTTGCAGCAGCTGTAATGCATGTGTGTAATGAATAATGTGGTACGGCAAAGTAGTGTGAATCTTTTATACTAAAAGAAAATGAAGTGCATAGTTTACAAAGGAGAAAACAATTTCAAGTGAATTACAGCTGTTCTGTAGTAGTTTGGTAATTCTCCTTTTCCTTATGTGATACCAGATTGTTTCAAATCTCCCTTCCCCTCTAGGTCTGTCTTTAAAGAAAGGCTGTTCTTTATCTCTGCTTGGAAGATCCTATAAATGTTCCCTTCCCTACTTTCCCAGTCTTGGGTCACATACCTGACAAGTTCAGCAGCTTTTGGTGACATCCAGAATTATGCCATGCAGTTTATCCCTGCCCCTTCTTTGTAATAATCTTGCGGTGTCTCTTATTTACTTTAATTATCCTCTTTCCTTCTTGTCCTACTTCCATTCTTGGTGTACTAATTATCAAAGACCTTTGATTTGCCTGTGTCTGTTTTGTTGTTTGGTTATCTTCAGTCATTTGTTTTCTGTTGGTGGTCTTGGGAACAGCAGAGGCTACTCAGAACATCTGTATTTTTCCCAATCGTTGTTGAAGGTCACCTACTAATGGTTCATACTGTTGGGTTGAAGCCTGAATGCAAGAGTGTACTTTGTGGTTGTTTTCCATTAACTGCCTTTCTCTCTAGTTTGGCTAAGCTCTTTTGAATCCGCAAGTTGTGCTAGTGTATTTTAGAAGGTATGTTTGGAGGTCACTGTTTTCAGTCTGGAGGCTGAGAGCTGGACAACTGAATCCAAGTGGGAGATGTTGTAATCAAACCGGTCAGATTCTTTGTGACGACTGGATGTTTTGAATAGGTTCTTCTTTATTAAATGTATGTTTACTTAACCTTAATAAGTAGTTGTATATGGTTGCCATTATTAACTTAATTATAAATATTTAGAATCACTAATTTTTCAGTGCACCGGATGTTGGCATTTTTGGGATAATCCTTTAATGAGCAATGTAATTAGGTCTGTGCTTTCAGAAGTTCCCGTATAATTAGAGGTTTGTCTCTCATTGTCACGCAACTCTTGAAAAAGTTACATTCGGACTTTCTAGTTGCAAATAAAAAGAAACTAATCTTTACAGTTAGGGCTTTTTATATCTCATTTCTTAATGCAGTTGTTGCAGGGCCGAAATCAGCTTGTGCGGGGTTGCTAATGAGGTGATGTGATTACATGCTATACATGTTTTCTCAGGAAAGGAATACTGAGTGCTAAAGCACTTAACGAGTCTAGAGGAGAAGGACATAACAGGGGCCAGTGGCTGAAAGCTGAACTGAACAAATGCCAATTAGGAGTAATGCCCATTGTACCAATGAGAATGATTAACCTCTGGAGCAAGGAACTAATAACCTCTTCACTGCCACTTGGTGTCTTCAGATCAGAATGGGATGCTTTTTTGAGGGTGATGCTTTAGTAATGTACAGGTTATTAATCTCAGTATAGAGGTGAGTGGATGCTGGTCAGTGGTGTGTGCTTGGTGGAGAGTGAACTTAGTTGTGTGCTTCTGGTCTTCATGACTGTACAGCCTGTGCCTTCTCTCCCTGTACCACAGCTGAATTTCAGACTGGAGCTTTCATGCTGAATCCCANGCCCCGCCGCCTTTTTTTTCCACCCCTTGCTCCTGGGAATTTGTGGGATGGATATGTTGTCTCTGTTACACTCTTCAGTATCACTTTTGGTTTCTTGAGGTGTGTTTTTTTTTTTTTCCTTAGGATTTCATTTGGCTCCCCTCTCCATCCCCTTCTTTGGCTTTCCCAGTGGCTGCAGGAAGAGGGGAGGGAATGAGGCCATCTGACCACTCAGTGCCCACTTGGGTGTGCAGCAGCTGCAAGAGGGAAGGGTGCTCTTGGGAGGCATTGCTTTTCGTGCAGTGTCGTGTTGACTCTGAGCAGTGCCAACCAACCTGTTTTGGCATGGAGAAAGGGTGTTTCCTACTGAAAACACCACCACTACACAGAGCTCAGACATAGCTGTATATCCACCTACCTAAAAGTGCACAAAGACCAGATCTCTCTGGCCTGTTTTCTTCATTGCTCCTGTTCCTTTCTGATCCAGTCCAGGGCTGTCGTCAGGGTTGTTTTATTACTTTATCTCACAGCAGGTATGCGCAGGCACTGTGCTGAGTTGCATTGTCCTTTGAAAAGGAGAGTACAAAGGAGGTTTAACACAGGACTAATGTAGCTCTCTTGTTGCCTAGACAAAGTGTAAAAATGGATCTGAGTTAAATGGGTTTTCATTTGTTTTCTTTGCAGCTCCCCGGGGAAAGCGAGGCTGGAAAACCTTTTATGCTGTGCTGAAGGGAACGGTCCTGTACTTGCAGAAGGTAGGAGAAATCACTGTCTTTTGGAAAGTAATTAAAGAGGGATAAAGCAGCAGGCATCCTCTCCGCTCTCACAGCCCACCTTCGGGTTCCTTTCCCTCCGACACACAGTATAGCTGCTCCCTCTGTCCCCCATCCTGCTTACACACACATTCAGACATGAACCCTTTCATTGACATCCTCCCACATTTCACAGTTTCAAGTTCAGTCCCATTGTCCCCATCCACATGTGCACCCTGTCAATTCCAGTTTATACCATTGCTGTCACTCATGACTGACAAAACAGCCAGCTTCACCAGCAAAGACGGTATCATCTCTCTGTGTCTTGCACACATTCCTCTGGGCTGCTTTTAATACTGCGGTTGATATGTATGACTTCACCTCCTGTAAGGCTGTCCTCCTTTCCAGTCTTTTCACGGTGTACTTTTCTGCAATGACTGCAAGAGCAGCTGCAAAACAGTTTAACAGCAGCTTGTTCTTGGTAGAAATCTGCAGCTTCTGCTCCGTAGCAAAATTGGAGGATACCATTTTTTTTTCCCAAGCAAGATAGAAACACTTATTTCTAACAAATTTTATTCCCTGCCAGCAAGAAGTCTAAAAAAAAATGTCAGCTCAAACCCTTCAAGTCTTTTGATGCAAGCTTAAATATGTTACGATACAGTTTTAACTATAAAATTCTTAAACTATAACTTCTCTTGGAAAGTGAGATGGATTATATGAGTGAGAACTGACAAAATCAAATAAATTGTAGCAGCTAGGTAGATTTTTAAGGCTTTTTGACACCCAATATAAGTGAAATGTACTTGAAATAGGTGGTGTTTGTCCATTGCCCTGCATTGTAGAATTTTGCTCCATAGAAAACATTTTTACATTTCCACTGCGTTTTGCAACTGTCAGGACTGCAAGTTCAAGTGCATACTGTTTTTTCCTCCTCCTCTGCTCTGGTTTTCTGAAGCTGTTGGTTTCATTGGAGGCAGCATGGTGTATGGACTCCAAGAGAAACAAGAATAGTTTGGATCAAATTCTTACAGCATGGGGTTCATGAGGTGGATGACCTGCGTTCAGTGCCTGTTTGAGAGGGCTGAAATGCTGAAGCAGACCAAACAATCTGAAGACAGGAGGAAAGTTTTGGGCTGAAAGTTAGATGTGACATGCTCAAAGCCAGCGCAAGAGACTTGAACAAAGTTTCCTGAATTGCAGCTGGCCTTCCCTTCTCTCTGGTCCATTTGGTGCCAGCAGGTTCATGGCAGGCTTGCATTTGCTCTGTCCTGGCTGAATTGTAGTCAGCTACTTTCATTTCTGAACTGAGTCATATTTAGCATTTGCCTGAAAAGACTGCATGGTTCCCTAAGACATAAGAAGGTTCTTTGTCCATGGCACATGAATTAATTTCTTCTTTGATCCTTGAGGGTGGTTAAGTAAGCATTCAAGGGAAAGAAGTGGAGATGCTGTCTATTTTAGAGTCTTAATTGAAAACTTCTGCAAGTATCACTGGAATACTAGTTAAAAAACACTTTCTCTTTGACAACATGTAGAGATGCTGATGTGGCATTCAGATTTTCTACAGAAGGTTGCTCTCCCCACTGTCACCCTCCATCTCTTGGAAAGCAGGAGAGTAATTTCACATCTGATTGCATATTTGCAGAAGAAAATGCATTGGTGGAGTTCTTGTTCTTGTTTGTTGTTCATGTATCTTGCCCTTGACACAACACTTGAATTCAGTGATTACAGGGTGGTTACTCTGCAAAGCTGCATTCTCCCACTTCATTCTGAAACCACTTTCACTGAAGCTGTAGCACAGTGACAAGCAAGACTTCTAGTTTAGTGTCAGAAAAAGTTGATAGAGGGGTCTGTTGGGAAGTGGCTCTCTCCCAGAGTGATGGGGCAGCTGTGAACCTCCCCACGGTGCCTGTAACCCCTGCTCAGCAGCAGTGCCTCATACCGCAGCAGTGAAACATCCTCGGATTTCTCTTCAGCTCCAGAAGGTCCAGCAGGGCTTTGCTTCAACTCTGAAATAAACTTCGCACTGTTAGGCACATGCTGTCACAGAAGTTGAGGGTCACAGGGTTTTAAAATGCACAGATAGACCAAGCTTAGATACGCTAAAAGTTGCTGAACTGTTGTTTCCTTCTGCAATAAACCAGGAGACAGAAATTATCCTAATTTCATAAAGTTCAGGAGCATTTTAGAACAGCTTGTGTTCTTTGTAGAAATGCAGAACTCTGGTGTTTGTCATGGGTAAGGGATTTCCTTGCCTCTGTTTCCCTTTTCTCCTGATTATGCAGTGTAACAGGGCAAGGTGCATGCACACACAACTTTTCCCTCTTCCTCTCATTATAGAATCATAGAATGGCTTGGGTTGAAAGGGACCTTAAAGATCATCTGGTTCAAACCCCCCTGCCATAGGCAGGGACGCCACCCACTAGATCAGGTCGGCCAGGGCCCCATCCAGCCTGGCCTTGAACACCTCCAGGCATGGGGCATCCACAGCTTCTCTGGGCAACCTGTTCCAGTGCCTCACCACCCTCACAGTGAAGAATTTCTTCCTAACATCTAGTCTAAATCTATCTTCTTTTAGTTTAAAACCATTGCCCCTTGTCCTATTATTATGTACGCGAGTAAAGAGTCCCACTCCATCCTTTTTATAAGACCTCTTTAATATTGAAAGGCTGCAATGAGGTCTCCCCAGAGCCTTCTCTTCTTGAGACTGAACATCCCCAGCTCGCTCAGCCTTTCTTCATAGGAGAGGTGCTCCAGCCCTCTAATCATCTTTGTGGCCCTCCTCTGGACCCGCTCTAACAGATCCACCTCTTTCTTGTGCTGGGGGCCCCAGACCTGGATGCAGCACTCCAGGTGGGGCCTCAGGAGGGCAGAGCAGAGGGGGACAATCACCTCCCTCGACCTGCTGCCCACGCCTCTGTTGATGCCGCTCAGGATGCAGTTGGCGTTCTGGGCTGCAAGCGCACACTGCTGGCTCATGTCGAGCTTTTCATCCACCAGAACCCCCAAATCCCTCTCCTCAGGGCTGCTCTCAGTGAATTCTTCTCCCAGTCTATGCTCATGTCTGGGATTGCTCTGACCAAGGTACAGCACCCTGCACTTGGCCTTGTTGAACCTCATTCGGTTCACATGGGCCCACTTCTCAAGCTTATCCAGGTCCCTCTGGATGGCATCCCTTCCTTCTGTTGTATCAACCGCACCACTCAGCTTGGTGTCATCTGCAAACTTGCTGAGGGTGCACTCAGTCCCATCATCTTTGTCATTGATGAAGATATTGAAAAGCACCGGTCCCAAGACAGACCCCTGAGGGACACTGCTCGTCACTGCCCTCTAACCATTGACCACTGCTCTCTGGCTGTGTCCAGCGAGCCAATTCCTTATCCACCCAATGGTCCACCCTTCAAATCCATATCTTTCCAATTTAAAGATCAAGACGTCATATGGGACCATGTCAAAAGCCTTACAGAAGTCCAGATGGATGACATCGATCAGTCTTCCCTTGTCAACTGATGCAGGCACTCCATCACAGAAGACCACCAGATTGGTCAGACATGATTTGCCCTTGGTGAAGCCATGCTGGCTGTCTCGGATCACCTCCTTGATCACCTTTCAAATATGAAAAAATGTATACATCTGTGGAGGAAACGGCTGTGATGATAGTTTCATTGCACTGAGTGCTATTCAAGCAGAGGAGGGAGAAATCTCACTGTTCTAGGTGCTGTATGCACACAAACAAATGTACAGGCCTTTGCACTATTGCTTTCTGTGTTTGTCTGTAACTCAGCTGTTCCCTCAAGTCACTACTCTAATATAAATATTAATAGTTTGTAACAGCTGTGATTCCCCCAGTGGGTAGTGTGGGCCTGATTCTCTCTTCATTCTGTTTGCATCCCAGTCTAGTTCTCCTTGTTTTGCTGTCAAAGCCCACAGATAAGAGTGGTTCCTAAATGGTGGTCATTTCACATTTACAGGGGAGTTTATCTGGGCAGTCTGGTCTCTGTGCCCGCTTTTTTTTTTTTTTCCACTGGAACTGCTCCAGTGCTAATTACTGTGCTGCATATTGTTTCTTTTTTTTAATGAGTGATTTGAGAGAGATGGTTTCTGAATTAGTGAGCACAGAGGCCACCGGAGGGGCTTGGTGGAAGCTATCACAATTAGCCAACTAAACATGTCTGCACAATATTATATAAAATGAGAAGTTTGACATGTTTGGGATGTTGGCCCTGACTCTGGACATCCTCAGGCCAAGGTTAATTTCCTGCCCTCTGTTTATAGCAAGAGGAAATTGCAAAGTAGGAGTTTGACAGAATGTCTGTTCACTAGACTGACATGGGATGTGATGTGCATACAGAAAAGAGATTTGTAAGGAGAGGACATAAGGCAGACCTCTCTTCCTTGCTAGAAATTGCTTATGGGCAGGCAGTGCATGACACGGGCCTTCGTATTTTGACTCTGCTCTGGAGTTTGTAACATCTTGGCTCTTTGAAGTGTCATTTTATAATCTTGTGGGATTTCATGTATTTTTATATAACTTTTCTCAAATGTGTTTCCTCTATTAAAATTAAAAGAAAAAAAAAAGAGAAAATCCATAATGATGGTTTTTAAAGTGATCAGTGACAAGACTTTCTGAAAGAAAGAATTTTGCATCCGTCACATGCAACTGAGCAGAGATATCCACCCACGGGTACACTGGCTGATAAAAAGACCATTGCCATTCTTTGGTCTATCAAAAATGGATGTAGAAACATATTGACTCTGGGTCAGCAGAATATGGGAAAGTCATTTGTTAGGAGTCTGAGAAAGACGAATTCGGCATGTAGTTGTATTGTGTGCAGCATTCACAGCAGCCTTCAGTTGATACAGAGATCACATTTCCTTTCTGGCTCCTCATATATTTCTTGCTACTGTCCTGGTCAAACTTTAGTGAGCTGCCTTTCATTTCAGCTCCACATCCACACTGACACCAGCACATCAGAGCATGTGCTATCCTTGATGGCATATGAGATACGGACGTTCCCGCGCTCCTAGCATTCCCTTCCAGTTAAGAAGAGTTGAAAGCCTTAGAGGAAGAATTCTGATAGCATATTCACATCCCTCCAACTTTCTCTGAGGCTGGCCAACTACTTGGAGACATTTCCGGTATGCTGATCAGTGCTTTTGGAGAAGCTGGCAGAGCCCCAGCTGTCAAGGTAGACTGCCGCCAGCTGATCCAGGGGGATTAACAGGGATATCATGAACTCTTTCTGTTGATAAGGAGGGGTTCTGAGTCAGGACTGCTTCTGGGACTGCCCAAATGTGGAGTTGTTCTGGAACAGGTTTAGACACCAGAGCGAGTTGTGATTGTTGGATTCATCTCACAGAGAAAGCTGGGAGGCACCAGGCAAGGCAATAGCTGACAATATCTCAAGGCAGTAATTTGAGGAAAGCCAGAATATCATGCTTCTGAGGTCTAAGTTCATTTCCTGGCCTTGATTTTTACTCCGTGTCCCTGGATAGCGAAGACAGTCATTTACCCCAAAGCTACTACCAAATACATCAGCTTTTGTACCGATGAAGTAGGGGGCTTAATGTGGGGGCTTGCTTCCTTCATCTTCAAGGTAGGGCTGGGCAAGATGTTGGACAGCCAAGGACTTTCCCAAATTTCCTACAAAGAAGGTTTAGGGAGTGCCCTTGAATGGAAGTAGGCAAAGTACATCATGATATGAAGATCCCTCCAAAACTTGCTGGGACCCAGCAGGACCTATAGCCATGACAGAGGAGAAGCATTTGGCTTAGCTCACTACCAGACCTTGAAAACCCCTTTTGTCACAGGTGATTGGTTTAAAGGCTACCCTTTGGTCATCTGTGCAACAACGCTCTGCCTTTCAGTTAGTCCTGCCACAGATCTGTGGTGGGTTGTTGTTGCGTTAAAGGGCAAAGAAGTTTGGCAGGAACTAAACCCCCTTGTGTTCCAGCTTGTCCTCAGATATCAAAGGGTCTGGGGGCGGCTGAGCTTAGATTCTAAGTGATGCCCAATTCAGCACTGTAAGTCCGGTCGCATTCAATATATTGAATTATCACGATCACGGATGCACAAATAGTGTGATATACCTTCAGTCTAGTAAATTAATGACTGGTGCAGTTTATTGAAGCAACAGGAGTACAAGTTTGTTTGGATTGCTGGTGATAAATACACTGTCTGCAAAGCATGTGCAAATACTAAGAATATGGCTAAGACTTATGAAACAACTCTCTAGAGACTGGTAGGTTTCCCAGGTATAACTGAGGGTTCGAATCTCACCCAATAGGCGTCCCTCTGAGGGGGAAGAGAGGTTCAGCCTGTCGACTGATCCCAGAAGTCAACGATGTCCTCCCGACTTGTCCGTGATGATGTCTTCCCTAACATTCTTTTCCTCCTGAGCCATTTTTATATTATTTTCTTACTGTTAGGTGGACCTTGAGTGACTCTAGTCATACGTATCTTCGTTATGATTGGTATAAAATTTTCTCGCTTTTGTCTTAAAAGTATAAGCTTAGAGAAATTCAGAGTGCATGCTCAGTAAGGGGTAGTTGCACCTTGGAGGACGGTAGCCTTTGGGGTGGAGGTGTGTTTTGGCATTATAATGAGATTATAATGAGCAAAGTTCACCCAAAGGACATGATTTTGACAAAAAATGGAAAACTGTGGGCCCAGGGCTGGTGGTGCAGTTTATCAGTTCCGCTCAGGGCTGGCTATGCAGTTTATCAGTTCCATAGTACCGTCAAGTTCCCATCCCTGCAGTGATATCACAGAGCCTGGCCACAGTGTCTTCACTCCGCTCCATCCTCCGCGCTATTTCTCCTAGAGTCAGCACACCAAGCTCCCCCGGTGTTGCCCTTATCTAAAGTTGCAGGTTATGTTGCCAAGGGGACTATCATGGAACAGATTCCTTGCATATCCTCCCCATATTGCCCTGGAATTCTCCTCAGTGCTGTACCTTCTCTTAAGATGTGGACATACCTTTAGTCTCAATAAGTTGCCTCCAGCAATTATTCCACAGTTGTGCCCTTGTCTGGCCCCAGGTGGAGCAGTTGCTGTGACGATATTGCTGGTTAGCTGCCTCTTCCCTGGTGTGTTGGTGAAGTGTCCAAGCAGCAGGTTCTGGGCCTGCACTAGCTGGGCCTCTACAGGGAAGGATGAGAAGTTGGCAGAGTAGCTGGATGCTTTGCCCTCCCTTCTGGGAAATGGTGGTGACCACGGGTGGTGACTCCCATCTCCTGAAACGCATCCTGTAGAAGCCCAGCCAAATCCAGCCTCTCACTGGTGAGAACACAGATGCCCTCAGCAGTGGCATAATTGCCTCTGGTTGCAGCCCCTGTCCATGTACCACTAGATAAGCCCTGTAAATCAATTCATGCATATTAGCTCTTTCAGCTCTTCTCCAGGACAAGTACCTCTCTGGGTGTTTAAGCTAATGTTGTCGCTGTGCATGTTTTGTGTTCTGCAGTAACCCTGATCTCATAACTCTTGTGTTCAAGTGAAGGGATCGATAGTTATGACACCTGCAGGGAATTGTTGTTTTGTTTTGCAGCCATCATACCCACTCCCTTGGTGGGTGTTTCAGATGAGACTGATTTCTGTGATGTACTGAAGGAGAGAAATAGAGTCAGTTGCAGGCTGCTTCGGACTCTCCTTGAGAAACTTTGTGTTTATTTTTACAGGTGCAGCATTGCTGAGCTTTTTTCCTTAAAAAAGCTGCTGGCTTTCCTTATATTTGGAAAGCCATTTATAGTCAGATGGGCTTTAAACTGAACTCATGGCTATACCATGATTGTGCACTCACCCAGCTCCTGTTGGTCAGGAGATCAAAGACTGCTCCCAGGCTGACAGTTGCAACACAGAGCTCTGAGTTTGACTCCCTGTTTTTGTTATTTGCTGTTAGGAGTGGTACTGTTGTCATGTCACAAACCCGGACCATACCGTGCTTGTCATTTGCAGATGCTGCCCAGAGAAGCTATCCCCTCCTGTGGGACATAGAGCTCGGTGCTCCCAAAGAGGTTGTGTAATGTGATGTAACTGGGAGCTGGACTGGTAACACAGGGGGGGTTCCTTTTTGTTCCTGTCATAAAGACTACAGACGGGTACAGATAGAAGATGTGCGAAGAAGCTGTGTGATAGTGCTGGGTCCTTAAGACTGTCGGTGCACTAGCAGACCAGCCACTGCTAGCACCCATCATTCTTCTGTAGCATCATAGCAAAAGAGAGATTTAAACAAGTTGCTATATTTACTTTGTGGAGACTGACAGGGAGGCTTCTCCACTGTTGAGGGCCTGTCTAAAAGGATGTACAAAGATAATTGGGAAAAACTAAAATTGAGCAGTGGAAGCTGAGAACTCAAGCAGGAACCAGCAGCTAGTAGTGGACGTAGAGGGCTGGTCATGAAGGATTTCTGAAGTGAAGACAGACAGTCCATAGCTGCTGTGATAATCAAGTACTCCCTGTTTACCTCTCTTCTGTCAGGCAGGCAGTGGAACTACTTCTCTCCCTTGCAAAGAGACCAAAAAAAAAGACCAAAAACAAAAAAGGAGATCTTAAAACTAGTGGAAACTGCAAGTGCTCAAGTCAGGGTGCACTCAGTTCACATACTTCAATACTTTTCATGACTACGCAACAAGGTTTTTCCTTAGGTTAAAGAGAGATGAGTAGCACATAGAGAAATAAGATGCCATTTTTTTCCTTGTTAATTCCTGTAGGATGAGTACAAGCCAGAAAAGGCTTTGTCGGAGGAAGATCTGAAGAATGCAGTTAGTGTGCATCATGCGCTGGCATCCAAGGCAACAGACTATGAGAAGAAACCCAATGTCCTCAAGCTTAAAACAGCAGATTGGAGGGTCCTGCTTTTCCAAGCCCAGTAAGTGCTCTCTTCTCATTTGTGCCAATAGTTCAGGAAACAAAGCAGTTCTGAAACGGGGGTAAATTCATGCCTGGACAGGTTAAAGCAGAGGCTTAAGAGGTTCAATCTGTTTATTTGATCAGAAATAAGATTAAGTAGTGATTTGATTAGAGTGCACAAGTAGTTCATGAGATAGAAAGATCAGGTTTTAAGAGGCTTTTTAATCTAGCTGAGAAAGGCATAACAAGATGCAGCAGCTGGAAGCTGAAGCTGCAGGAAATTCAATTTGGAAACAAGGCACAAACTTTTAACAGTCAGGGTGATTAATCATTTTAACAAATGACCAAAGGCAGTCTTGGATTCTGTCTCCTGATGTCATCAGGACCTAGCCGGATGTCTTTCTAGAAGATACACTTTGGTCAGAAACAAAGTTACTACTTAATACAAGAATAATTTGATTAAGTTCTTCAGGCTGTGATATCCAGACAGAACAGATGACCTGCCTTTTGCTTCTGGCATTAAAAACCTGTGCATCAGTTTTCTACATTAGCCCATTTCTACTGAGATCCACATGAAACCTCCTAGAGATCTGTGGGGTACAGAGCAGCAGTACAGTACCTTAGGACATATGTCTGAATCAGGGCATTGTCTGCATCTGTTTCCTGTGTCACTTGGATTGGATTAGAAAAAGATGCATGTTAGGGTGAGTTATGGACACTAACTGCTCACAAGGGCCTGAAGATTCAGCAGACTCTAAAACTTGTTCAGTTCTGCTTATTCTCACTTTAAAAGTGCCATTGAAGGGGTGGGAAGGAGGGAGAGGAGGCTGAGTCAACAGGTTCTCAGTATGTGTTTCTTCCCCAGGAGCCAAGAAGAAATGCAGACCTGGATCAACAAGATTAACTGTGTGGCTGCTGTCTTCTCTGCACCACCGTTTCCAGCAGCAATTGGCTCTCAGAAGAAGTTCAGTCGCCCACTCCTGCCAGCCACCACAACAAAGCTATCTCAGGTGAGCTGTTTTTGTATGGAGGGTAGGCAATGGAGATTTCCCTGACTGGCTGGAGTGTGGAAGGTGGTCCTTAACTTTGTTTTGTTCCTGGTGATGCTAGTATTCCTAGGAGAAATAGACTTGCATAGACCTCTGCTAGGAGGGTAAATCTCTGCTTGTTTCCTGAGTGAAGATTTTAAGTAGGGGGAGAGAAGGAGCAGACTTGAATATAATTCTTTTATATTTCCAAAGAAAAGAAACAATTACTGGTGTACCTAGTACCAGATACAGGATTTTCATTCCGTGGATATAGCTCTGCAGAGGACATTTCAAATACCGTCAGACTAGTGTTTTTTATGAATTTGAGAGCTTATTGCCACTCATTTCATAAGAAATGGATGTATTCCTGAGTGTTTGGATTTTTGGGGTGATAAAGGGTGAAAGTTGATTCATCAGTCAAGCATGAATTATATTTCTCCCATAATACTTTTCTAGACTCCAGTCCTTATCAGCTGAGGGATTTTTTGTTTTATGTCTATTTATCAACCGTCTCTTACATGAGCATCCTTGGTCTTCCCTTGTGATCATACAAGCTTTTACCTTCCGCAACAACCTGTGCCAGGGAGTTTCACAGCTCTACTACTTCTTGCATGAACAAGCACCTACTTCTGCTTGTTTCAGACTGGCTGTGCCTGATGCTTGCACCTATAGCTCTGTGTACTTTGATGTGCAATTCCTCCTGCATTGGCAGGAACCCACTATTGATTGTGTTAATCAGATTGACAGAGTGGGAGAGGGGATAGATTCCAGTCCTAGGTCTATAATTTTAGGAATAAAGTCCTGTAACTTTTAAAGTCATCTCCCCATGCTGGATTGCTTCTTAGATGCAGTTTTACCATCTTCATAGCTTAGCAACACTCCTTAGAAACCATTATCTCATAATCTGCATTTCTCTAAGGGCGTGTTTTTTATGTCGCCCCTGCTTTTTCTCTCTCTGTGGCAATAGCCTTTCTTCTTATGATGTGGTTGACCGACTTTCCATCTTCTATTCTGGGTTAAAGTTTAAAATATGTCTCATACAGGTTAATAATAACTTGTCCTTTTACTCATATATACTTTTTTATATACTGTATGGGGTTACAATAATTTACCCCCAGTCACCAAGAAAAGCTTTTTTACTCATCATTGTTCTGTGTGATTGTTCCATTTAGCACATTGTTTCCTTGTCTCACCCTTTCTGTTTAATCTGGAAAGGGAAAAAATAGAATACAGCCCTGCGGTTTGTGTCTTGAAGAAGGAGAGACAGGAAAAGTGGAATAAGATAAGCTGTTTTAGCTAAAGGCAGAAGAATGTTAAGTGTTCAAAGAAGATAAATTCAAAGACGAGCAGAAAGATGTCTGCTTTTATCTGTCAGTGTGGAAAAGCTGCCAGCAGGCTGCTTCTCACTTGGCAGACCAAAAAACATGAATTGTCAAATCCCTCTGGTTGCTGTTTAGGATTTTGTGGGCTGAATCATGATGCCCAATACTTCTTCAAGGGGCCTTTTCTTGGTCAGGTAGAGGTCAGGGTGCACTGAGAACATAACATGGGCAAGGGAGAGAGGGTGGACATGACAGGTTGCACAACATCTTTGTACCAAGTTTGCTTTCACTGTCTGATCTTGGTTAGTCCAGAGGGATGTGACAAAACTATAAAGGAACAACCAGTGTAGAAAGGATCTAGTAGCTTTGTTTTCTTTCTTTCTGAGGGTGTGCATTGCACACACAAAAACACCAAAGAGCTGCTGCCCTGGAAATTACAAGTGCCAAATTAATAGCTTCTCAAAGACCTCCTGTCATCACACTGGAGAACTTGCTGCAACAGGATGTCACTGAGACCAGCAATTTAGCACAAAGTAAAGAGTGATTGGACACTTAAAGAAAGAGCAGCAGATCCAGGGTAGTTACTAACAGCAACAAGAATTTTTGGCAGCCAACAGAGATCAGTTTGAGCCCACCCATGTATAGGCGGAGGCAAATTATCCCACATATTTCCTTCTACAGTCCTCTTGCAAAAAAAAGGTGAAACGCAAGACTAGCTGGGGATCAGCTGTTGTCCTCTGTAGAAGTTTTCCCCTTTCTGCTCTTTTCTGCAGCTCCAATTCAGTGGGCTGAAAGGCTTAGTCCTTGGTGTGACTCAGTGCATTGCAGACATGTCTGAGATAGGCTTGAAACTGCAAGCTGCACATCCACACCACCAGGGGACAACTACTGGCAGCAGTCCCCTCTTCTGAGGCTAGGTAAATATGTGATAGCTGAGCTGGGTGCTACCTGCTGTTAGGATTCTGGCTAAGTCATTGAGGTCTGCATGATTGTGTTGATATTTTGGACTTACCTAAATCAAACATAATTTTAGATCCAAGCCCAGAGATGGCCAGAAGGCCATGCAGCAGGAGCTGAAACCTTCAGAGCTGAGGGAAGGTTAGCTGACAGATGGACTGGAGGAAGTGAGTGGGCCTGGGATTATGATAAAGGAAATTGCCTAGAAAGGAGTAACAGCTCCTCACTCTGTCCAACTGCACAGTGGGATAAAAGCTGGTAGCACCTTAGCAAAATGAGATACCTTTTTAGGAGCGGACAACCCTTCCTCTTCTTGATTCATTGCATTGTTCTGAACAAATGGAAACCACAGACTGGAGAGCATTTGGTAGTGTGGAAATGGAAGGAAGGACCATGACTCCATGTCCTTTCTGTCCTGAAAGGAACTACTTTTATATTGCAAAGACCTGAGGCAGGGTCTTTGCCTGTCTCATTCTACCCTTGGTCGGACTCCATATAGCAGCCTTAATTAATTTGCCAAAAATGTATTAGAGCAGAAGTGTCATGTTGTCAGTAACGCTCTGCGGCAAGCTGCTTCCGTTGCTCTCAGCAAGGCGAGGGATGACAGGTTTGCTGTCCTTCCCAGTGGCATCTGCTCACTGCTGAGTTTTTCTGCAAGGTTGGCCACTTTGCTTGGATGCCTTTGAGAGAGCTGTTGGGGACAGAGGATTGGGAAAACAGGTCTGATCAATCTAATTAAAATTGGTTAAGGGAAAGAGAGAAAGAAAGAGAGAAAGAAGGAAAGAAATTACTTGTTATTGTACAAGGATCTCTCTTTACTTTCCGTTGCTTATTGACTATTTTAGATTCTGTAATTTATGTGCCTAATGTGTTTCTGAAGGATGAACAGCTGAAATCCCACGAAGCTAAGCTGAAGCAGATCTCCACTGAGCTTGCTGAACATCGCTCCTATCCTCCTGACAAGAAGCTCAAAGGCAAGGAGGTAGATGATTACAAACTGAAGGACCACTATCTGGAGTTTGAGGTATGTATAGGAAACTTTATTACTTTTACTTTTTGTGTGTGGATGGAGGTGGTCTCATACTTTTGTTACAATCCTAGAGTTCTTCATTTTTCACCTTAACCCAATGAGGAGGATGTTCTTTTTTGACAGATATGTCACAGCAATCCCAGAAGTTGGGATGTGGTTCCTTCTTTTGATAAAGACTTCCTGTGACTTTGGCTGTGGGGTTAGTTCCTTATCTGTAAAATGGAAGAAACGTGACCCCCTGTCCTTGCCTGTTTTATCTCTTCGAAGACATGACAGGCTTTTCAGGCAGGAACTGTCTCATGTCCTTGCCTGTTTTATCTCTTTGAAGACATGACAGGCTTTTCAGGCAGGAACTGTCTCATGTTGTAAGACTATGTGTTGTGCAGTGTAGTGGGACTCCAATCTTTACCTGGAATTACTGCATTCTGCAGTAATACAGATCATAGTAATTGTCTTCCATTGGTATGTTCTGAAGGCACAACTCTTCTAAAACTTATGTCATAGACACGCCTCTTGAGAGCTCTTTGTGTTGTGTACCTGTGAGCTAGATATCAGGATGAGCAGGTAAAGGGTAGAATTAAAGATCACAGAAGTGAGTGATGCAATTTAGGCAACTGTATTGGGACAGTGTACTGAGATTCTGACAACAGCTTTTATCTGTTACGGTGTCTGCCACGTTACAGGGCTATGTGGGAAGGGTTGGGCAACCCAGCAGATGCTTGGTGCTTTTCATGGCTGCACCTTTGAGCATTTTTCCACAGAACTGCAAGTCATTGTTGCCTTGGATCTGAAAGGATCTTACTTAAGTTAAGCACTGCTTGGCGAGGAATATCCATATACTGGAGAAAGAGCAGAGGTATTTTCTGTTATGATCCGTAGAGGTTCCAGAGAGACTAAAGTTTCTTGTCTGTGTTTGCAGAGAGAAAGGTCTCTTAATCCGCTGCTGATAGAGACAGCTGCCTTCTTCTGCCTGGAAGGAGGGAATCCTTCATGGGAATAAGCATACCAATTTGACAGTGGGGTAGAGGAGTCCTGGAGCAGGGACTTCTGTGGCTCCTGGTTTCCATTCAGGCTGTAACTGATACTCTCTTCTCCATCTTGGGCAATGGGTGTGTATTGTAGTGGACTGAATAGCTGAGAGCTGTATCCTGTATTCCCCGGTGCTGCAAAGAGTTCTGACTAAGGCTGTGACTTGGTAAAACTCCATTCAGTTAAGACAGAAGTCAGAGAGACCACCAACGGAGATGGTGGAGGTAGCACAAGCCTTCAGAGCTGAAGTAAGCCTCCCACTGTGTATTACATGAGGTTGTTTTGGAGGACCCTCCTGGGGTGGCTGGTTGTATACTTTTGCTGTTGTAGAGAAAGGTTGTAACCCCTTGTTGTGAGTTTTACTTTTCTGTAGCTCTGGGCTGGTGTCATCGCATATGGTGAACTTGAGATGTGTTGCTGCTGTTTTGTACAGGGAACGCAGCTGGCCAGTTTGGTTTTCCACATCCCACATATCTGAAATGATCTGACCAACAATCAAATGAGGAAGTGGTGGACAGGACTGGTAAGCGAAGGGTACACAATGATGTGAACAAGAGAGACTTCATAATCAACAAAATAGGGCTAAAGCAGGGTCATGCCACACATTGCACATAATTAAGGAAGTGCCAACTGGACAACATTATAGGGAAAGCTTCCATACGCTTTTTGGAAATCAGCACAGCTAGATGCCTCTGAAGTGCCTGTGCACTAATGCATACAGCATGGAAAACGAACAGAAGAAATTAGAGATCTGTGTGCAGTTGCAGGCTACAATCTCATTGCGATCACAGAGATTTGATGGGATAGTTCGCACAACAGGAGTGCTGCCATGAATGGATACAAGGTTTTTAGGAAGGACAGACATGGATGGAGAGGAGGGGGAGTCATGTTTTATGTGAGTGAACATCAGGATCACATGAAGCTTTGCCTAGGGAAGGGTGATGAGTCAGCTGAGAGCTTGTGGGTCAGGATTAGTGTGCACCAAGACAGGTGACATTGTATTGGTTGTCTGATAGACCATTTCAAAGATCTGGGAGAAGCCTTGTGTTTGCAGGCCCTGGTCTTCCTGGAGAATTTCAACCACACTGATTTCTGCTGGAGAAACAACACAGCATGGCACAGACAATCCAGGAGGCTTCTGGAGTGCATTGACAACAACTTCCTAACACAGGTGATCGGAGACCAGACAAGGAGAGCCACTTTGCTGGACCTCTTACTTATGAACAGGGAGGAACAGGTTGGGCATATGAAGGTCAGGGACAACCATGGCAGCAAGCAACTATGAGATGTGGACTTTAGGATCCTGTAAGGAGTTGTCAACGCAAAGAGTAGGATCGCAGCCGTGGACTTCAGGAGAGCTGACTTTGACCTGTTCAGGGAACTGCTTGGAAGAATCCTATGGGATATGGCCCTGGGGGGAAGAGGGCTTTGGGAGAGCTGGTTGGTTGTCAAGTATCGTCTCCTTCAAGCTCAGGAATAGTCCACCCTGACGAGCAAGAAACCAAGAAAAGGTGGCAGAAAGCCTTCATGGATGAACAAGTTGCTCCTGAAAAAAAAACAAATAAAAATAAAATTTACTGAAATGGAAGCAGCTGCAGGTGACATAGGAGGAATACAGAGATACTGTCCAAGTGTGTGAAGTTGGGTTTAAGGAAGCCAAAGCCCACATGAAGTTGAAGTTGGCAGAAGGTATGAAGGTCAAGAAGAAGGGTTTCTACAGGTACATTAGCAGTGAAACAACCAGGGAAAATATAGGTCCTAGCTGGAGCCTATAATGGAGCAGATGACCTGGGCACATAGGAGAGGGAAAGGCCAACATAGTCAATGTCTTCTTTGTCTAGGTCTCTACTGGTAAGATGAGCCTTCAGCAATCGCAGGTCCGTGAGCCCAAAGGGAGAATCTGGAGCAAGGAAGACTTACCCTTGGGGAAGGAGGATGAAATCAGGGAATAATTTAAACTGGTTATGCACAGGTCCATGGGATCTGGTGGGTTGCACCCATATGTGGAGTTCAGAGGGAGATGGATGACATCATTGGGAGGCCATTCTCGATTACCTTTGAAAGGTCATGGTGATCAGGGGAGGTTCCTGAGGACTGGAGGAAAATAAATGTCATTCCTATCTTCAGGAAGGGCAAGGAAAAAGGTTCAGGGAACTACAGGCTGACTAGGTTCTTCTCCATCCAGGTGAAAGGTGATAGAGCAAATTCTCCTGGAAATCCACAAGGTGCCTGGAAGGTGACTGGGAATAACCAGTATGGGTTTATGAAGGGGAAATTGTGCCTGACCAACGTGATGGCTGGTTGAACAGCTGTGATCAAAGGGTTGTGATCAACGGCATGGTCAGTGTTGAACACAGCACTCAGATGCGCACATTTAAGCCACACACCCTCTGTAGGGGTGTTGTGCAACTTGGAAGAGCAAAGAATTTCTTGGGTTTGGGCTCTTGACTCAAAGTTTATTTTCTGTCGCTTCTGGAAGCATAATGAGTTAGGATGAGATGTAGCCTACAGTGTCTGATGATTTGGAAAGACTGAGAGAAAGAGGTTGTTGTCATTTTTTTTTTTCTGTTTTCTGTCAATTTTATTTAGAGAATTATGTCTCAGGTACCTCATTACAAAGCAAAACCAGTATAGCACAGGAAACAAAAGATATCTTCTTCCCTAGTGAGACCCTTGAACAGGGTGTGCAGTTCAAATGTATGATCAGCGCTGCAAGAATGCCTGTCCAGGCAGGCAAATGGTGGTACCAACTTCAGTTATGTGTGGGAGATGGTGATTCAAGGTGCTGCTGTGCAATGCTGCATTACCTTCACACTTGGCACAGATTTCACAGACTATGTTGAACTATCACTTCAACCGTTTGAAAAAAAAAAAGAGAGAGACAGAGATATGAAAATCCTGAATGGAAACTTTCCACCAGTTTTGGAATTTTCTCACCTTCTCTTCAGAACAAAGTGCTGTCAGGGTCAGGCAGGAACTGGTGACAGACCTTGCTGCGTGAGGTCACTGCAAAAAGACAAGAGGCAGGTGAGGCAGTATTTTGTACTTGTCTCTTTCAGGCAGACCCTGCAGACTAGACCTTTCATCTGTGTACAAAGGGCCAGGCTGATACATCCCCCCAAGCACAGCAAAACGGGTCTCTTAGTTCCAAAGGAAGCAGCATAGTCCCATTAGGGAGGAAGAAGCCAGATTCCTTTTCTGTAGGGTCTTGTAATTTCTTTTCATTCAGCCACCTGAGTTCCCTTGATTCTTATTCCTAATGTAATACAAGTGAGATGGCATTTCCTTGTGAGGGGAGGTGAACAAGGAGTTGCGTGGTCCTTGTTCAGGGATGTGTCCTTGCGTGCTTCTCCTTGCTGGTGCCTTTGCTTGTAGAAACCAAGCAAAGAACATTTCTTCTTTGTTTGTTGTCTGAAGAAGTGCTACTCCAGATTATGATTGCTCAAAATGGCAAATTTATGAGCGAGAGATGTTTTGAGCGCTGTCAGGTGAGAGGTGAAGCCAGGAATTTGATGGATGGCTGCCTCATCTCTTCATTACATACATTCAGTCTTCAGAGATAACGCTGTAAAAGCTTTAGAACATTTTTAAATTTTGTGTCTTATTTTCTTGACAGAATTTTCCAGATTGCTTTCTTTTAAGGAAAAATTTCCACTAAATTAAATACCTGCTTCAAATGTCAGATTATTAAAAGAGCAAGTTTGCAGCTCAAATCGAACAGGAGATTTGCAGATGCATTGCTTAGTTGAGACAGAAATCATGGGCCCACAGAGTCCAGGGTAAAATGGCCACTGACGGAAGTGCAGGGCAGAAACTGGTCCTGGATTTTTGTTCTGACTGCCAGGTTTGTGACCCTAATGGCATTTACTGGACCAATAAAAAGCAGAATTCCATATGGCAGGAATGTTCCCCTCTCCCTTGATGAACATTGTGCTGATACCAGGCTTAGAGCGCTGTCTTGACTTCTTTTGTTGCAGAGGTGTCCCATTCATTGTGTGATGAATCATTCATCAGCCCAGTGCATTGTCAGAATTCTGCTTGCTGTTTCTCCATTTTCTTTCGTATTGAATGACACATCTTACCTGCATAATGTCTTTGTCTCTTGCATTGTGGAGCTGGAGCTCCAAATATGGCCTTGATAAGAATGCTTTTTTGTTTATTTCTTTAGGTGTATCCTCTTATGATCCTCCTCTATAGGTTTTGTTTATTCAAAGGACTCTTTGGAAACACAGTCATATTCTCTCTTTTTTTATTTTATATTCCACTCTTCAAAGTAGTTACAAAGCTTTTAGCCTTTCTGCCTGCAAATAAGTATTGTTACCTGATATTTTTTATTTTATTACAAATTGGAAGAATTTTCACTGAACACTTCTTGCTTAGTCTGGAACATAACAGTTTGGCGACTCTTTTCAGTGGAAATGTTTATACCCTCCTTCCCTGGCCCCTATCCCACTGAGATCACCTTAATTACAATGTCTGCACTACCTCTTTAGTGGTTACGTCAGGGTCAGGTTATTGAACAAATGCCAAGAGGTGGGTTGCTATGTTCTCAACACTTCCTGTCCCAGGTAATGTTTTTGATGCCCTGAAGTGACCTTTTGTTAATCTACCTTCATTTTGTTGGTTGCTGAGATGTTCTGTGCAGAAGGGTGTTATCATGACACAACAGAGCAAAATCTTCCTATGGGAAAGGGAAAGCTCCACTCCAGACAAGGAACCAGAGCAAGCAGGAATGGGGCGTGGTAAAGGGAACTTCTTTCAGACAAATTACCAGTGTCTGGATGGAGAACACCCTTTATCATTCATCATTTGCTGTTCTGTCAGGGGAATATGCCCTGATGCTGTTATATCCCTCTCATCTGCTCCTCCTTCTCAAAGTGTGGCATCTTCTCAAGGGCTCAGTGGTGGCCAAGCTGGTGCTGTTTGAGCTTAGAAGGACCCTGCTTTTGTTTCTGCTCCTTGGGCTGAAGTCAGGAAAGCAGGTCCCACTGATGGGAATGGAGGGTTGCAGGGAACAGCTGTAGCCATCCAGAGCATGATTTTTGTTGTCCCTTAGTCCAGTTTGCTGCACATTAACTCCATGCTTTCTTCGAGCACGTAACGTCTCAATATATGTGAGCATAGGAGGTGACTCAGCATGACTAAGGTCAGCAAACTCTTGCTTGGTGTTGTTACTCAGAAATCACCATGCATTCCAGCTAGCTGAGAGCCACCATTCAGCAGAGCACTGGGATTTGTATTCTGCAGAACTGAGTGCCTTAAATTGCACAGCATCCCCGGGCACAGCCTGACTGAAATCCTTTTTGCACAGTGTAATTTACATTAGCCACTATTGTTCACATCCATATTAGACTCCTGGCTTTCAAGGCCAGTTGAAACCATTATGTTACCCAGACGGTCTCTCAAGTGCTTCTGCAGAATTTCTCCTAAACTAATTCAGGCCTTTCTTTTCATTTCCCAGAAAAATCGCTATGAGATTTACGTTGGCCTCCTGAAAGAAGGGGTGAAGGAGCTGCTGAGCGGAGGCGAGAATGATGCGCCAGGACTGAAGAAATCCCACTCAAGTCCGTCGCTCAATCAGGAGTCTCCAGTTAGTGCCAAGGTGAAACGCAATGTCTCGGAGAGGAAGGACTACAGGCCAGAAACACCCAGCATTAAGCAGAAGGTCACTTAAGGTGGAAATGACAACTAGGGGAACAGCCATGCAGCAAAGTACCGGTGGTCAAAATTTTACCATTTAATAACCTGTCATTCACAAAAATAAGTGCATCTGCCTGAATGGGGTGTTAGTGACATTTTCTATTGTATATTTTGCTGTTTCTGTGCAGATTGTGGGAGATGTCTTTGCTCCTGCTTTGCTTTGCTTTGTTAATTTATCATTTAGCAATTGAAGCATCGGGACTTTTTTGTGTTGTTTCTAAAGGAGCTGGGGGAGGGGTAGAGCGCTGTGACGTATATTCTGTCTCTTCCCCATTTATCTCCTCCCATCGGCACGTGGCTTTCATCTCTCAAGTCACTTGTCACTTTATTTACGTGGTGGGTAGGAAAAGTAACTGGACAAATGCTGCAGCGTTGTGAATACGAGCTGTAGCTGTGAGAAATTTGTGCAAACAGGCAGCTGCAGAAGGCTGGATAGAGTCTAGGGTGCTGGGAACATTGGTTTCCTGACAATGCAGAGCATGTTGGTACTGGTAATTAGCAGTGGGTGCTACAGTAAATAGTCACTGTTGCTTATCATTATTGCATTGACCCTGGACCCACAAATGCAAAGGAATGCAACCTGGAAATCTCTGGCAATGCTGGGATGACAGCACGGGAATCATTTGTTTGCTTCTTTCCAAGCAAAAAGTCTTCTCCTGAGTTAGCAGGCTGGGGGGTATCCAAACCTGTGCTGTCTCTGTAGTCCGAGAGATTAGGAATTACCCAGTTGTAGTGAATCTGGGTTGCAGAGCTGGCTGCTGTAGATGCCAGCCATTAGCATCGTGTTTTAAAGACAAAGGGCCTCTGTGTAGTTTTTAACTATACACTCTCACTTAGCTGCTATATAGAGCCTTATGATACATTGTCCCCTGATGCTCCCCTTTCCAGGAGTTTCCTTGTTGGTATGTGCAGATGTATGCAATTTCTCTGATAGTGACAGTGCACTTTGCCTTTTCTCTTCAGAAAGGGATTCTCCTCAGCTACTCATTTTTCTGCTTTAGTTCATATACAGGTGGAAGAAGCTGGTGCAGACTGGAGGATGGCATAGACTTGTCCTCGCTCAGGGCCAGGGTTTGATGCCATCCTGGCTACTCCATGCCTGGAGGCCAGCACAAGGCAGCCTCAGCTTTGGCAGATCCTATCCTCCACCTGCAGGGAACCAGCCTGCCTTGCAGCTCTGGCATATCCCACTTCAGGCTTTCAGAGGGAAGCAGAGGCCAGGGAGAGACCACCATGGGTAGAGCTTTCCATACCTCAAAACTCTGTTTGGTCTGCAGATCCTTGGGGTGTTTGGCAGTCTTGAGTCACAGGGATCAGGGGAGTACAAAGATGACGTAGAAATCATTTTTCTGTTTCCCAGCCCCTCTCAACTTCAGGCAGCGTGGCACTCCAGAGAGCACTGGCTCACCTGGTACTTTTCACTCTCAGTTTTCATCTCCTGATTTGATACTGGCCTGCTGGGTGAGCTCAGACAGGTCTCTCCCTCTTTGCCTCACCCTTCCCCTGTGCAGGATAGTATAACCATTCAGGCCTTTTTCATGAAGCACCTGGAGAGGTAATGTTGAGGGCCAGCTGAAAAATGTTTGTTGCTTTTATTTTTGTTGTGCCTGGCACAGGGCAGCCATCCTGATAGGTGTAATTCTTAATATGTAGAGAAATGTCAAGATCAATGCAAGGACTGTTTAGAAATGTGCTGGTATTTCCAGCACAAATAGTGTAAGGCCACACATCAAAAAAATACCATCCGATGGGATTTGTGTTCTGCCAGACTTCCCAAAGGGTCCAAGTCAATTAGTCTAGCTTATTGAACTGACAGTTCAGTGCGTAGAAAAGGGAGCAATCAAAGAGAGGAGGACCTTAACGGGCGCCACATGACTTACCTCCCTCGCTGAGGACCACCGTGTAACATCTTTCCCACTGTTGTGCTCACTCTTGGCTGTAGCAAAGATGTCATGCTCTCAGATGCCAGGAGGTGTTGAAGCGAATCGAACCTTGCAGCTGCAGCTTGGCAGCAAAACCAGGTGGGACTGATTCCACGTGTGATGATGGGACACGTGTGCATTTGGCATCTGCCACTGAGAGTGGCTGCTCCATGCTAGAAGTCAGGAGGTCAGCACCTCGCCCTGGCGATGTCGCTAAAAACTGCAGAGTCCTGAATAGAAACTGTCAGTACTTATCAAGTGCTGTGGCTTTAGAAGTTGCGTGTAGTTAAGGTGGAGCAAGTATTACGTCCTCCTCTTGGTGAAGAAGAGAGATGCCTTCTTTTACTGGAGCCAAAGGGATATGGTGCAGCATGCTGCACTGGGAGACTTGGTGTAGCCAGGTGCATAATAGTGCTTATTGGAGGGGATTGTTTGAATTAATCATGTGTGGTAGATAAACAGCTCATGGAGGGGCAACAAAGCCAGGAGATCCCTGCAGCTGTTCATCACACTCTGGGGGTTTTAAACAAACAATCAGAAGAGAGAGAGGTTATACTGAGAGGGAAAAAGGCATATGGGGAATGCTGAGTCCATATTTGAGAAGAAAACTTGTCCAGTCTTAGATAATGGCATTTCACAGAAAGCATGCAGCAGAAACAGAAAAAAGGTGCAGATGTGTAAATGGGCCCTGCTTGGCTTTCAGGGCGGGGTTGTCTGGATGAGCTGTTCAAAGGCATCCTGGAACACGCCCAGCAAACCTCTTGTGATTACTGAGTGCAGTGCTTTAAAAAGCGAAGAGGTGACATTTAACTTTTTTTCTCAGCTTTTAAAATGCTCTGGCTGCTGTAGACTGCAGTGAAATTGCTGAACTCAAAAAGAAATGATTCCTGTAAAATGCATTTCCCAGCTTTGACACAGAAACTGGTTAATTCCTTTTCAAAGTCATTGCAGAGGAGATGATTTGAAGTAATAGGAAAAGTCAAAAAGTGAGCTGCAAAAATTTTTTTTTTTCAGTTTTAGTTATTTATTCTCCATTACCAGGTATACTTGCAAATGGATTGGGGTATAATTTTTAAGTCTCATCTGTGCTTAGCAAATGCAATTTTTCACTGCATTTTTTAGCGATAAAACATTTGTTGAACTTGGAACACTCTTGGTGAGACTGTTGAGGCGTGCAGATTAGTTTACTGACAATTTGTCAGGTTCTGCTCAAGTTTTAATTAATGTCATTTTGCTCCATCGCTTTACAAATTCTAGGCATCCCAGGCACCCATTTGAATATGCACATTTCAGAGGCCGAGAGAAAAGGGAGATCCTGTTGTGAATGTCTAAGCCTCCTGGACTCCCGTAGGATCAGGATCATCTACTAAGCAGTATTGTCATTTGCTTTTTTTTCCCCAGTGCTATTGTGAAGGGTGGGTGCAGCTTCTCAGGGGGTGTCAGTGGTGCATCTTGTTGGGTGGCACTGCTGAGAGTCTGGCCGGGTGGCTTTGCATGGCACCCAGTGCCCTGCCTTTCTTTGCCGAATGTTTGCCTTTATTAGAGATCAGTGTTTGACCTCAGTGACTCAGGAGCTCCCATTGCAATATGTAAGGATGTTCTGCTGATTTCCAGCCCTCCCCTAGGACCCCTGCATGCCTGGCCGTCCCCACCGTGCACCTGATCTTAGTATCATCCGAGCAGCCTGTGGCTTTCTGGGGATGCTCAGTGTGAGCAGGAGTTACCTGAGTCTTGTTTTGGGCCCCGTTCATGCCCAGGCAGAGTTGTGTCTAGATGCTCAGTGATAAGATCTTGCAGCACCAGCTCCGTCAGCTGCAGCTGGCAGACCACTGCGAGCGTGCGTGCGAGCGAGCGTGCAGCCCCCGAGCCAGCCTTTGCGTTGGTGCTGCCGGGGAGGCATCGTCCTTCCTTGTCATCTTCCCTGCTGCAGCGTGCCACCTGGAAACCATCGCTCAGGCAAAACCTCTGCCCACATCTTGAGAGGGGGGATGTGGGGAGGGGAGCAGGACTGGGCCAGGAGAGACCCATCCTGCTCTGAAGCACTACTGGTTGCTCACCCGCCGGGGACTCCTCTCCCGGCTGAAGGAGGAGCGGCAGGAGGGTCTGGACTGGGTCTGGATGTGACAGCAGAGAGAGGAGGGAGAAATACAAAGATGCCTTCCCTCCCTCCACTCAGCAACCAAAGCAGGTGAGATACTCTCCCAGTGCCAAAGCTGCACTCTCCTTTGTAAGTCAGCAGGATGCTGAGATTTTTGTTCGGCAGCGCCGTGAAAGAAAATCTCTGGGCTGGCTGTGTGTTTGTATGCGTCTTGCAGATAAATCACGCACGGACCAGTGAACATGACTGCAGCTTTTTAATCCAGTATTTATGTTGTGTCTTTAATTGATGTAGAGAGATAAGTCAGCCAGCAGGGTGATTAATGTAGCGGAGCTGTGGGGGAACACTGTTCAGCTGCGACTCCGACTCAGACACTTTTTCATCTATAGCCAGCCACTTGTAAATGGTTACCAGAAGCTTTCTAAGGGCTGTAACAGCTCATCCCTTAAGTGCTTTCTCTTTGATCCTGCCTGCTCCCAGGGTGCTGCCTGTCCAAGTTCAGGGGCTCTTCTGGAGCACGGTGTGCAGCAGAGCCCTGCTTTGAGCAGGAGTTCGAGCTAGCTGACCTCCAGAGGCCCCTTATGACCTGGATTGTTGGGTGACTTTGCACAGCTACAGTGCCTTCCCGTAATAAGGCTGGCCGCTCTTCTGGCTTGAAACCATCAAGCGTTTTTGCGTCACTCTGGTGGGGCTGGGTTCCCACTTGATCAGAGCAGTCTCTTTGGTGAGGAGGTTGTTGTGGCAGTGGAGAAAGTCAAAGGCGGCAGGGTTATCACTGCATTTCTGAAGGGATTGCACTGCTGTGTTCTTCTTGAAAATGGGGAAGGCTTTTCTCTGCAGACAGCTTACAGCTTACCCGTGTCTGCATTCTCCATCCCTAAATCAATCTTGGCCTTATCGCAGTTAGTCTGACAGCTCCTCCTCCTTTTCTGTCAAGCTGCTCCTGTCTGTCATCTTAGCACCTCAGCTGCTTCTGTGTAACAGGTCTCTTTCCTTCCATGCTTGCAGAAATCCAGAAAATTTGCCTGTCCCATCTTGCCTTGAGAAAACCTGCTCTGAGGCAGTGCTGCGTTGAATGGATAACCTTTGGAACAGCTTTCTCATTCTGCTCGTTTGTAGCCTGTATTTCCAGCCACAGTTATAGCTGGGAAGTGCGAGACAGAGTTTCAGACTTCTGTGATCCTTGTGTGTTATGCCGCATGGATGCAAGGTCCTCCTCCCACACTTAGACCAGACACTTGTGACATTCCTAGTCTCCTTTCCAAAAATCTCAGAGGCAGAGGCAGCCTGTGCTGTGGGGAATCTTTGACACGCTGTTTTGCAAGGATTTGAGTACTTTCCAAATTAGGTCATACATTTTGCAACCTTTCAGGGAGCTGTGTGAAAAAAAGATGCCATTTTCAATCAGTGCTCCCCAAGCACGGAGAGATGGTATCCAGAAACACTGTCTGCTTTAGCAGAGGCAAAGGCAGTATAAACACCTTACATCCAGCAGCCTTGCAGGTTGCTGCTTGTTTAAATTTTACCCATTGCGGCTCTCACCAAGCTCCAGGGTGTCATGTCTGCTTTGAGAGGGCAATTCCGAAGTCCACGTTTCACCTGTCTCCACAGAGCGTGACTGAAACTCCTCAGTGTGTGCCCTGGTGTCAGCTGCCTAGGCTGCCAAGAGGGGCAAGCTGAAGGAGCTGTCTCAGAAAATTCTTTGAAAGAGCTGGTCTCCAGCTTGTGCTTTATAGAGGGTATTTTTAGTGCATGTTCACGCAGTATGCCTGGCCTCTCCTCTCCTCTATCTCTGATCTCTCCCAGCAGCATAAGTATAGTATAGTGAACTGTTTCACTTGGAGTTCCTGAGCATTTGCTCCAGCAAGAAGAGGCTTCGTCAGCCTCCAGAGAAACTATATTCCCTAAGCTGAGCACCAGTGCACAGGGCCATTAACCGCATGGCCAATGATACCATAAGAAGACACTCAAAAAGCCAGTGCCATCCTCCGTGGTCACCTCCTGGGACCTGGTGTGCTCCATCATTGCCCTCAGTGCTGGGGGGAATCCTTTTCCACATACGCTGTGCTGCTTAGGGAACTGCCCCCAGTTTGTGTCACCAGCTGCTTCTCTTCCTTGTGACTGCAGCACCCTCATCCAGGGGTGTCATGGCCTCCGTGTGAAGAGGCTGATTTAAATAAGAGCAAGGAGGAGAGGTTGTCCTGGGGAGCTGTGTCTGGAGGCCTTCTGTGAGCGTCAGCTCTACCGTTAGCAACATCCATCTGAGCAGGGAAAGGAGGCCAGCTCAGCCCCGCTTGAGTGGAGGTACCTTGCTCATTTGTTTTGTTAGCTGCACTGGGGCTTTATGTTAATTATTTATTAGAGCACTTCCCTTAACAAGTGCAAGCAACAGCTTTCCCAAAGGCCGCACCATTGACCTGACTTTGCTGCTGTGGTCAAAAGGAGCAAATTTAGGTCAGCCCAAAGTGCTTCTGTCATCCCCTTTGAGCACTGAAGTATTCTGTAAAAATTATAAATTTGTAAACAATGAGGGACCTACCATGGCATCTGCTGTTAAATCTGTGCCAGGAATCAGCTGGGGTACAGGCCTGAGGTTTATTTGGACTGAGACAAAGTACATCACTTAACATTGCATGGATTAAAAGTGCTACAAATTACAAGGGCACGACTTTTCTCTGACATAAACCTTTGCAATTAGCAGCCATTCTATAGCGATGGTCTTGTATGTAATTCACCTAAACTAGACCAGCACAACAAGATACCTTTTGTTCAAGCAGACAAGGTTTCAGCTTTGCCTTGGGCCAAATGAATATCCTTGTGTTACCACATAGCAGCTAGCCAACTGCTATGGAGATGTGTTTGACATACAGTCCTCTGACTCCCCAGATCCTCTTTCTGCGAATAGGGTGATCTGTGGTACCCAGTTTGTCACTTCACAGGGCAAATGCTATTGATGGTAAAAGTCTGAAACCACTTACACACTTAGGAAAACCTCATGGTCAGTGCTGCTGAGTTCTGAAAAACTGTAGGATGAGAACAGGGGTGTTTTTTGTTTGTTTGTTTGTTTGTTTGTTTGTTTGTTTGATGTGTACATATTCGTGACAACTAAGTCCACTTATTTGAGGCTAGGATTAAACCTTGGCTAAAAGAACAGTTTTTTTGGCAGTTTGAAAACTTTAAAATCAATACTCTCTGCGTGAGGTACAATCTGAGGCTTACAGTTCTTGGTGAACGTGTTTAAGTGATGCCTATAGATGTGTGTATGTGTTTCATAGGTATAGTATGGCTTCTGTGGCTCAGCACTCCAAAGCCTGCTGTTCTTTTCTGAGGCTTATTTTTGTCAAAGCACTAAAGCAGTTGCAAACTTTGTTAGGATGCTTGTTGTTCTAGTTGTTCTCAAAGTAGGTTAAACAGTCATCAGAGCTTTTGCAGATTTAGGGTATCCCTTGAGCTGCCTTGATCTCCGTGTGTTGTCCAGCAGGGGCTGCCTGTTGTTCTGCATGTTGAAAGCAAAGGCATATGTTTGAGAATCTAAGCGAGGATCGCTGGGTGGTATTTTCTGCTAGCTCAACACTGGGCTGTCTCCCTGGTGGTGTCAGCTGATGCCTGCACCATGAGCATCCATGCCTAATTCTTCTGAAAATCACACTCTGGGGATCTAACATACAGCTTTACTTCTGAAAATGTTGACCTCGCTCTGTGAAAATTCAGCAAGGGGACATCATGTCCAAAAGTGTCCAAGCAGGACAGGTGCCTGTGATGTCTCCTGCAGATACAGCCGTACAGCAGTAGTGAGGGTTTCTTTCTGCAACTGTACAGATTTCCAGAAGAATGTTTGGCTCATCAGAAGGGAAGAAAAGGGCAGCAGGACAAATATCTCTCTAAGGCATCTCGTTTGCCTCCCAGAAGTTTCCCTTGTGAGGTTTAAGCAACCTTTTAACAAGTTGGTTGGCTAAGTAAAGGGATAAAGAAGCCCAGTGGGTTTTCCTATTATGCTCTAGTTAGTGCAACACTAGCACTATCTGCATTATCCCAGGAAAGGGGGAGCAAAGTCTGAGGATGGGATTCTTACCTGGAGTCGTAAAGAGCTTATGATGCAGTTAACTTGAAGCACTTGAGCAACCTCAGTGAAGTCACGGTCCAGTGCTCCACTGGACCATGGCCAGAGTGATCACGTCTTGGAAGACTGAGTCGCAAGTGGACTGTAGCTCAGGGTAGAATGAAGAGAGACATCCCCATCACCTTGCTTTGGGTCAGTTGTAATCTTGTAATCCTTTTTCAGGCGCTGAGCTTCTCCCTTGGGTTACCTGCCTCTCTTGGTGATGTAGTGGGAACATGAGAGTCAGCACTGTCACGTTCAGAGTCGCAGTTAGGAATTGGCACTTGCCCTCCGCCTGAGATGATGCAGCATTGTTTTCCCTTAGGTTGAGAAAGAGCACTGAATTTTCAGTTACTGTTGCGTGGTACCCCTATGGGAATAGTAGCCCCTGGCAGCAGCAGTGCAAAAACCATTTTGCACCACACACCCTGTGGATCTCTTTTGTGCAGACCTAACTTTACTGGGCCCAACAGCAGTCCGTGCAAGACCTTTCCTCCGGGCGGCCTCCTGTCCCTTTTGCCAAGTGTAGGAACCTTCTTCCTAATAACCTTGAACTCAGTTTACTCTCATCACTGACTCACTGGAGTGTTTTTCATGCAACACACTAGAGACGCAGTCCTGGTCTCACTGCTTTGTGGTAACTTCTTGGTCTGCTGTGAAGCAGCATTGAGGTAATCAGTAGATCTTTTCCAGCAGCACGAAATTTGCTGCTCTGACTCTTGGTGTGGTCCTTGTCTCAGGTTTGAGGCTGTCCTACCACCAGGGCACTCCTTCCTGTCCCCGGGTGCATGCATGGCCAGAAAAGCACATTCCTTCTCGGTGGTCAGAGTCAGAGCTGTGCTGACTTAAATCAAACCCTGGTTCATGGGAGATGTTTCCACGTGCTGCTGATGTCCATAAGGACTCAAACAAATACTTGCTTACACAGAGATGCTTTCCTGAAGCAGAGTTGTCACTCTTTTCTACAGGTACCACAGGATGCCCTCCCTTATTCTGCTTCATGTAACTGGTACTAGAATGATCATTTCCTGATAAATGAAGGCACTTAATCAGTCCTCTTCCCCTTGGAAGAAGGACTTTTGGGGATATTGTTATATCATTTAAAATAATATTTTGGAATTTAAGTTTACATTGCTTTATTTTTCACTTGAGGTGACTGTATATAAATATTTTCCTCTATTTTATCATTGCTGATAAAGTAAGCCTACAGTATACAGACAAATAATTTGCCTTTGATGTATTGAAACTGTGAGATATAAAGTAGACTTCTCTCTTGTGTCCATGTTCCTGACTATTACTCTGTTCCTCTGTGTTTTTATAAGTTGGAATAAATGTTGCTTACGGGCAACAGAGAGCCTGCAAGCTTCCCAATAATTTTTATGTAATTGAACTCAAGCAACCCTAGTGAAGGATCTCACATATGTATAATGATATATGTATATGTACAAACTTTAGAAAGAAATAAACCAAATGTATTTCATCTTCTGCAGTTGAATGTTTTTTACTGGAGCCCTTACTGTCGATTCCTATGCATAAGAACACGAAGGTGGCACTACTGGCTCGCAGCAGCCTCTGGCAGGGTCCGCAGCCCTGCCCAGGGAAGATATGCACCCACCAGCTGGCACAGCCCTTTCCCCGGTGCACGCTGCTGACCTCTGGCAGTCAGTGATTTCAAAGTTTCCTGGGCTGGAGAGTGCATGTACTGTGTGCTGTACAGAAGGACAGACTGGACCAGCATACTTCTGCTGGGGCAGAAACTGGTGTGGCCCTACACAAATGTACAGCAAACACTCCTTATCACAGGAAGCGGGAGGAGGCATGTGGTTCAGGCCAGTGGTAGTGCATGCGCACTAGTCCTGTGTGAGGACAGCTGGAGCATCTCTCTCCTTGCACCTCGGCAAGTGGTGGCCTTCCCTGTGGGCTGTTACAGGGTGTATAGACTGTGAAGTTACCACCACTTAGCTGTGAAGAGACACCAGGAAGAGAATTAACTGATTAAAAATGGGTTTGCCAGCAGATGGGTTGGTAGAGGGAGGCTGCAGTGATCAGCTGCTCAGAAACAATTGGGAGTTGACAATTTTTACAAGACAGTTTGTTTGAGAGCACTGTTGAGGTTGGGAATTGCTGCTGGCCTAGTGAATGGGAGGAAGCAAGGATCCATGACAGACAGAAAAGGGGGACACTAAAGTAAAAGGGGAAGCACAGAAAGACAGAGGTGGGAGTGGGTAAGAAACAATGGCTAAGTGAAGGGAAACAGATTGCATAATGCACAGAAAGCAAACAATTTTGTGTTTGCAGTTCTCGCATTGGACATGGCTCAGCACGGTAGCGTAGGAGACTGTCTGGTTGGTAACAGGGCAAATTAACAGGATGTCTCCAATAGCAGGTAGGGCACAGAGAAGCTTCACAACGAGGCTGGGAGCTTGTATTTGGAAACAATAGTAGAGAAGATGTTCTTTTCTTACCAAGATCTCTCTGAATGTTTGACCATCTTGAGATAATTGTTTCTTTGTATTTTTTTTTCCTTCTAGAAAAGCAGCATGTTACCTTTATATGAATGGCAAGACCTCCGGCACTTGAGATAGCTTTCTTTTCCACCTTATGCTATGGGATGTCAGGCTTTTTCTTTGCTGTTCCTGTGGATTTGCCATCCTGGTTACTTCAAAGTGCTGGAAGTTTTTGGTTCCAATACACGCTCCTGGATTAGTATTTCTTTTATGAAAGGACTGGACTAAACAGAGTGGTGGTGAGGAGGAGTGGGAGTTGTACTTAGGAAGACATATTAAATGCCTCCTCTAATGCCCAGATGAATGCTTAAACTGTGTGTGAATGTTAATGTCAGTGCTGCTCACCACATCTTTTTCTATTTTGTCTTCCTAGCTGATAAAGTCAACTCTTGAGCATTTTCTGGTGATCCCTTTCTGCCTGGAATCATAAGTCACGTCACGTTTCTCACAATGCACTAAACTAGAACAAAACGACAGAAAAGCAGCAAAGTGAAAGACAGATACATTTATATTCTCTTCATTCTTCATTGTCCATTTTCAGTTTACATTTCCAAGTAAGGAATATAATTATCAAAGGAGCCCAAAAGGGCTAGCTTGTATATAATGGTGAAATCTCCACAGTCCACAGAAGCTACACATCTCTTTGGCTATTTATAAATAATCTAGCATATCTGAGTGATTTAGCCCAAAAGTAAAGCACAAATTGAAGTTGTCTGAAGTTGTCGTGGATGTCTCTAGATTAAAAATTGGAAGAACACTGATGTATTGCAGTGGCCTCCCAAATGGCGAGGCAAAGGCAGAAACACCTAGTGGCTTTTAAGACGGAACCTGGTACATTATGAAGAGGAATGATATGATGATGACCCAGGTTTTCATCTGTCAGACCATTGCAAGTTTCCAGCTCTATCTGTGTATGTTTGGTGCTAAAAAGCTGTTCTTCAGAAGAAATTATGCCACCCACTATTCTAACCGTTTTTCCCTGAAAAAGGGCCATTCTAGAAAAGATGAACTACTGCACATCAGCTTACCACCACTCCAGGATTGCTTTAATGGTCATATTTGTTATGGGTTATGGGTATCTCTTCTAGTCACCGCTCCACAGCTGATCTGGGGGTGTATTGCGTACATAGATGATGTGGGTCTTTGTTTTGCTGGTCTTATTTTGACAAAAACACACAAAGACAAGGAGCTTGACTGGCATGAGGTGGAGGAATCAAGGCTAAAGTACACTGATTTGTCTTAGAAAAGATATAACACAAACAATGTGAACTGGAAAACTGGGGGGAAATTTTGTTCCCCTGCACCCAGACAGGTGTATCAGTAGCACTGTATAAAGCTGAGATTACCCCAGTAACAACTTTAGAAATAGCAGACTTGGGTATAGATGTAGCGGAACTGGGCCAGCCAGAAAGAAGTAACAAGGGATGTGTTCATTTAGGGCAGAGAAAGGGAGGTGCAAGGGTGGCAGAAAGGTTGTTCCAGAAATAGAAACAATGATGAATAAGGTAGAAAATCAGGTAAAGAGCAAAGGATGGGGGAATATTCTGAAGGGAGTAGTGCAGGTAACTACAGACAGTAGTGATACTGACTTACAAACCTAAGCCAGAGGGAGTCCCTGTGGGACAACCCACTGTGCTTTCCATCAGATCTGTGTCTGAAAAACTTGGTGTGAGAGGGTGGGCTGCAGAGGGATAGATTTGCACACTGGTAATAGGTCATGTGGAGAGGAAAAGGTGGTGGATCGGTAACTAAATAGTAGCTGTGTGTGATTCATGGTAGTTAGAGTGCTGATAAACAGCTTCATAATTGTGTAATAGTGTGGAAAGTGGTATAATTGCGGATTAGTAAGAGGGTGTGTTTATTGGATAATCGGCATATTGATTATTTAATAGATTGACCAGTTTCTTAGTAATGGCTCACTTAATCAGTAGACACTGTAGTTTCCTAAATAAGTTGCACCTTGATCTTGCAATCTAAATGGAGAGAGTTGGTTCCTGAAATAACAGTTACATGGAGAGAAAGGCTCAGGACAGTTCCTACCTCATTTAAACTTGGTTCAGTCACAACAAGTTTAATGGCTTAGACAACTGCAAGGATGTTTGTGAGAATATTTGAAAATATTGAATTATGCAGGAGTTCTGCCAGTGACCACATGCTAAAAAGGATGAGTGTTGAGAACGCAAAAATAACAGTAAAAAGGACATTTTGGGAAAGCAAGGTCTGTGAGTTAAAATCTCAGGGACAGACTTCCATAGAGCAGAAGCATCATGTTTCCTCTGAGAACAAACACTACTTGTCTGCACATGTAAAGGCACTGGTGGGCCATTTTCTGTGCAGTCTTGAAATGTAGGTGAAATGTATTGTACAGATGGCTGGAAGACTGCAGAAGAATGTAGAATATAGCACCAGGGACTGAAAGCTCTGTGGAAAAGAAGATGGCAAGGAGAGTTTGCCCAAGGGGAGAGCAACAAAGAACTGTTTGAAAGCTGGAGGCAAGGAGAAAGCTCAGCAAGACTGTAAAGGAAAAGCATGGGAGGAAACTGAGCTGTATATAGATTCAGTTATCACTTGGAAAAAGGAATCAATTAATAAGAAAGGAGCTGCCAGCTGTGAAGGTTGCCTGACACCTGTGTTTGTCTTTTGGTGAAAAGTTCATGTTCCCCTGTTGTTTGCAGAGGAGATGTTAACACTGTCAGGGCTGCCATGAGGTCAGGAGAGGGTGCTGTGTGCTGGCCTTCGGAGAAAATTGCTCAAAGTTAGCCAAGATAAATACTCCCTTCTGTGCTTTGTAGCTTGGAAGACAGCACCTCCCTGGGTCTGTCCACTGTCTGCTGGATGGGGAATGGCTTTGCTGGAAAGAGCAGGAAAAAAAAACAACCCAGCGCTGAAGCCCCTTTCCCCTCGGCTATGCAGAGATTGTTCAAAATAAAAACATGGGGTTTTTGTTTGTTGGTTTGTTTTTCTCCCTGAAGGAACTGTCTTTGTTCAGCCAGAAATAATCTTTCTGATCTTCTAACCTTTTGCCTCTAAGCTCAGAAGTGCTCAGCAGAGATGCTCTGTCATCTGTTTGGGAAGGTGAGTATTTTTAATTGGCTTGAACAAGCTTCTCCCCTCTGCTTAGGTGTCCAGTGTAAAAAAAACCCACACTTTCTCTTTTCAGGTGAATTCCAACGAGGGCTTATAAGAAAGGATGCGGGTCTCTGAAAACTTGTAGTGGATACAGCCTGCAGTACTGGTACGTGATATACCCTATCACTTGAGAAGTGCTTTGGGTGAGGTGATGACTGGGGCATTGCTGTGAGGATGGGTGCAGAGAGCATTCCTGTCAAGCAGAAGAGCATGTGTGATACCCAGCTCTTGGTGCACGCTGCTCTCCATCCCATCCAAAGCTGAACTGTGCTGGTACACCAAGTGCTGAGACTGGGGTGGATGGAGCCAGGGCCATTACCAGAATAATTACCAGAATAACGTAGACACCAGTTACTGCACCCGTGGCTTCTCCCAAAGTGATGCTTGCTGTGGCAGGTGCTTGCAGTGGGCTGTGGCTGGGGTGGGAATATTCTCTGTATGGGCTAAAACATCCTGCTGGGACAGTTTTGTGGGGGCCTTGCAGCTAGCCAGTGATAGCAAGCATGGTGTAAAACCCAGATCTCTCTTACCACCACCATACCCACGCTGCGTTTCTTAGGCAACTGAGGTGTGGGCGGCAGTTAGAGGTTGTAATTGTTTCTGGAGAGAAAAAAAAAAAAAAAAAAAAAAAAAAAAAAAAAAAACACGAAAAAAGAAGTGCTCTTTCTGTTTAGCTGCAATTTCTGACTGCACTTTAGACAAATTGTCAGAATCCACATTCCTGCTGGCAGGGAGCCAGGCTCCCTGGCACGCTGATTAAACTGTGTGTGGGCAAAATGTAGGCAGATGATGGGGACCTGGTACAGTGAAACCTCAGAGAGCTTTGTTTTCCTTGCTGCTTTCTTCTTCTTTTTTTTTTTTTTTTTCCCTCCAAATTCCTTCCAGGCTAGTTTTCTGACCACCCCTCATTGGCTCTGCTTTAGGTCTTGAACCTCTGACTTTGGGAGTTGAGAGCTGTGAACCCAGAGCAGCAGCTGCTCATGGTAAATAACCCCCACCTGTTCGTCCACCTGCAGGTTAGCAGGTAAACATCTGAGTGCAGTGAAGCTGCTGGAGAGACCCAAAACATTGGACTACAGCAATATAAAGGAAATTTTTACAGGGGGATGTGGAACTCTCTTCTGCAAATGGTCCATCTGGTCAGCAAGGCATGTGCTCCTGCTCCAGCTTCAGCCTCCCTGGGAGCTCCATCCCTGAGGGCTCCTGTGAGGATATTATTCCCAGGATATCTATCTATCTGTCAAGGTGGGATCCCTTGGTTTAGATTGGCTTGCTTGTTCACTAACCTTTTGCATGTTCTCTCATGGTTTCTCTTAGGGCTTGTCTGCACTCTGCCAGAAAGGTAAGATGAGATGATGGAGCCTTTGTGACCGCAGCATGCATTGTTCCTTTTCAGGAACGTAGTAGCTGAGCTCCACTGTAACTCAATGTCACTCCACTTCTGCATGGGAGCTGATGCCACCCCAAAGGGCTTGACTGGATAGCTACATCTGAAGTGAGGTAACTCCGCTTTAAAATGCGTGGGATGCACTGCATTAAACACCTGTGTGGGCATCCTGATTCAGAGGCAAGGTGGCCTCAGTGCAGTCTCGCTTCTGGAGTGTGGCAAGCTGAATCCCGTGAGGGTCTCTTTTAAATCTGAACATGTTCCCCACAGCAATTTGCTTCACATCTTTAGCTAATTCCTCTTGAACTTTCTAAGAGATCTGGCACAAACAAGTCCCTAGAGGTATTTTGCAGCCCTCTGGGCTCTTGCTGTGCTTGTGATTCATCAGATGTCTCTTGATGTTTAGCTCAGCGTGTAGTCTGACTGACAGGGCCTCCTTGCCAAGCATCAGGAGTTGCAGACGTCCTTCAGGGGCTCACATATGCCGGCCGTGCAGTCTGGGGCTCAGCCTCTCTTCATTTCAGAGAGCGGTGCACTCCCCCTGGCAAGAGCTATTTGGAAGCTCAGGTCCCAGCCCACCCCAGCCCAGATCTGCTCTGTGCCCAGGAGCCGGGGAGGTTTCACCCCCAGCTTCCCTGGGGCAGACGAAGGCCAGAGCTGAGTGCGTGTGCCTGTTCTTCCTGTGCTATTTAAACTGCAGACTCTCCAGGGCAGGGGCCTCGACCATGTACATTCAATAGCAATAAATATTAATCCTCATGATTTGCAAACTGTGAGGCTTTCAGAGGCTCGTATGACTTTAACGCAAAACACATAAGGCCTGGCACAGTGTTTTATGAGCCCTGGGGATGGTTTAACTCGTTCGAATGCATACTTGGATTTGAGTCACAGATGTGATCAATCAAAGGAGCAGTCCTTTCCTTGTGACTCACCAGGGCTGATGCCGTGAATTTGAGGGGTTTAAATATTCACTTGACTCGATTCAAGTTTTAAGGAGTCTGAAAAATTCTGGATAATGAAGCCACAGCTGCGGTAAATGACCCCAGCTCTGGCAAGGTCAAAGAAAGATGACTCAGGTGCTAAAGGCAGAGGACATCTCCTTGGCTTTCACCTGCTGAGAACTGAGCTCTAGGGGCCATGAAGTTCAGATCTGCTGGGGTGCCAAACCTGGAAAACTTCCCCTGTAAATTTCCTCTGATCTCTCTCATCTCAACGGCTTTCAAAACAAAACAAAACAACAACAACAAAAAAAACAATGAAACCAGGAAACAAGCAAACAAAAATGCCAGCAAACCTTCTGCAATGGGCTTTTCAGGTTTGCCATTCCACTCCTGGAAATTCTGTTTTTGCCAAAGAACATTGCAATGGTGAGGGAGAAGGGAAAAAATGGCCTTATTTATCCATTCAGGTCCTTCCTGTTGCAGTACAATTTGTATTCCACATTTCCTCAGCAGGTATGCCTTGAGTCCCAGTGGGTTTCTGCAGTCCTTGGTCTGTCCCATGTTGGATGATGAAAGGCTACCATGGTTATTGCTGTTTCTGTTTTGGCTGTGATGGGTGTGAGGAAACACCAAATTTGTTTGGCTGCTTGTATTACCTGTAGCATTTTCTTGCTGGAGTTTGTCATCTATTGTTTGTCTGTGCCCCTCGTTGCTTTTATAATTGTGCTGACTGCATCATATTTTATCTTTTCCCCATGCTATTGTCCTCTAGGTGGAAAATGAAACACAAAAAGCCCAAGCAATTTGCTTACCTGGGAATTTGTGAGTGTATATGGAAAGTAAATACCCATCTCCCACTTCTGGGTCACTCTCCCTTTTCAGCTGCCTCGAGTACTTTGACAGCTTTACCTCTTTTACAAAGACCATTCCATCCTGGTCTTACCCTTCATTGTTGCTCTTAGCTTGTTTAGTTCTGAATTGCCAGTAGAGAAAGCTCCATAACTGACTGAGTCACTGCAATTACGACTAACACCTCTAGCATATCTACACCTCTCTTATCTCAAGGCAAAACCTCAGTTAAAAATGAAACAGTAGCACTGTACAGATTTATTTGTGGTCACTTGTACTGGCAGTCATCACCGGAGTTCAGAGTACTGTTATGCTAACCAATGTGTAAGTCCCCCCATGTCTCCACACTATGGCTTTGATCCATTTGCTCTCAAAAGATTTATATCCAAGCTGACATTCAGAGGTAAGTGATTTATTGGACTTTTTGCTGTTAATGCTAATAGGGTCAGGATGCACTGGCTGGCTGCAAAGCATAAAGATTAGGAGACAAAATAGTTAGAAAAGATAGATAACAGAAGACAAAGAAACAGGCACACTGCGATCATTCTGCCCATGGTCAGAACAATGTTATTGTTAACTGTTCTTAAAGCTCTTGTTATGGACAATAAACAGAAGCAGCAGTAGCTTGGATTGAGGGTAGACGTTGGTGCTGCCCTGTCACTGGCTTTCATCCTACCAGGTGAGAGAAGGAAAGCACAACTTCAAACAAAACTAAGCATCATTTATTTATTTATTTTGTGAGCTTGGAAGGAAATTAGTATTGCAAATCTGCAAATCAAGATGCAGGATATCCCTCACTTAATAGAAATATCCATCTGCGCAGCATTAAAGAACATTGAAGATTTGTGTGGTAGTTCGCACTTGGAGTGCCGGGGCCAGCACTGGGCTCCCTACTACAAGAGGTGGAGCCACTGGAGAGAGTCCAGCAAAGGGCCTTTAAGTAGATGAAGGGACTGGAGCACCAGTCCTGCAAGGACAGGCTGGGAGAGCTGGGACTGCTCAGCCTGGAGAAGAGGAGGCTCACGGGGGAATCTCATCAATGTGTACTAATACGTGAGTGGGAGGTGTGGGGGGCTCAAAGAGGATGGAGCTAGGCTCTTTTTGGTAGTGTCAGGTGACAGGATGAGAGATAAAGGGCACGATCTGAAACACAAGAGGCTCTATCTGAACATCAGGAAGCACTTCTGTGCTGTGTGGGTGACCAAGCACTGGCACAGGTTGCCCAGAGAGGTTGTGGAGTCTCCTCCTTGGAGATCTCCAGAAGCCACCCGGACATGGTCGTGGGCAGCCTGCTCTGGGTGTCCGTGCTTGAGCAAGGGGTTGGAGCAGGTGACCTTCAGAGGTCCCCTCCAATCTTAACCATTCTGTGATTCTGATTCTGTAATTTTCCTGCTTAAGCACAGCATAAATTATACAGCATAGGCCAAGTCTCCTTATTAATTTCACTCTGTAAGCAATCATAAAACATTTAGTTTTAATATGAAATATTCAAGTTCTTCTCTGATTGTTTTTGAATCCTTTATGTATAATTTAAAGAATTCACTACCACAGAAATTATTAACCATGGATATGTAAGATTATGAGAAAGCTAAAGAGAAGGGAGAAGAATACTGAACACTGAAGGAGTTACCAAAACTATAACAAAATATTTTGAGTGGAGATTTTTCCTTGGATAATGAAAACAAGAACTAGTCCCTGATTTTAAGGCCAGAAAGGACCTTGTTGATTATGTGCTAAAGCCAGTCTGCAAAGCACTGGGTGGGGTTATTATTACTGGCACTAAGCTGTCCTCGCACCAGGTGAGCTACCTGACCTCCCTGTGCTTCAGTGCAGTGCGTCCCAGCTTTCACACAAGGGTGCTCCAGAAAATGTCACCCTGTGGTTCCCACACATTTGAGATAGGAAAACCCCAATGGAAAGATTTGAAGGGTTCCACTTTGTGCCTCAGTAAACTGCCTTTCACTTTGAAAAAATCTTTTGTACCGTCGTCAAAAACAGCACCAGAACTCACAAAGGATGAAGATGTGCTGTTCTGACCCCTTCTGGTGCTTATCTTGAACACTCTGGGAGGAGGATGGTGGGGTGGGGCTGCAAAGGGAGAGCCTTCAAGCTCGGAGCTCCTCTCGCTCCTCCTTGCAGTTACACTAAATCTGAAACCCAGCAGCTTCTCCAAGTCAAGTATCCTCTTTGACTCTTCCCAACCTCACTCTGCCCCTGGCTCTGTGCACCCTTGCCACCAAGAAGACCCAGGTCCTGCGTGCTCCTGCTGTGCTATGTCCCATGGTACCCCAGTGCTGTAATTGCTCTGAGACCCTGAAGCGCAGCTCCTCCTTGTTGCCCTGCTCCTCACCATTTGCCTCCTGGCTGCTGGGACTCTCTGCTGGTGTACTGCTGCAATGCTCCCTTGCCAAGATGTTGCCTGGTCCCATCTAAGCCTGGATTATCAGGGTACATCCTCCTCGGTTCTCCAGATGTCAGTCCCCAGGTTACCTCCCAGAAGCAGGGGACAGCTCACGTCCCATCTGGGCGGCTGCACCACCTGTCTAGCACGGCAGCCATGAGGGAGCAGTGGCCAAACACACCAGAGCAGAGCTCCTGCACCCACCCCTTCAAGCTACCCATGTGATTGACTGTGTTTTGCTGCAGGGTGGTGATGGGACTGGCGAGATATGAGAGGGGACGGAACCTGCTATGTGAAGCTTGGTGTTCCTCTTTGGCCAAAAAAAAGTTGCTGCTATGATTGTTCACCCTTTCCCAGGCTATTAATGGCTTGTAGGCATACAGGGCTTCAAGAAAAACATCATCCATTTTCAAGCCAGATAAAGAAATCAGAACCTAGCTATGTTGCTGAATAGAAATGTGAATTTTGGGAGAGCCAAACACGTATTTGTTATTACTGAGAAGCTAAGTACTTTTGAAAACCTGTTTCTTTGTTACTGCTTGTAGTTTTGAGTCTGATGCAGTTGCAGTGGGGACAGTTCAGTGGTGGGAGCTTTCACATGGATTAGTAGCACAATAGGCTCAGGAGCAGAGGGAACAGTTTGTGCATTGCATCACGGCAACTAAGAAAGGCATCTGTGAAATATCACCCTCCCATCAGCCACGCAGGAATACATCTTGATTCTTTCTTTCCCAGCCAGCTCCCGCTTCAGGGGTCAATGAGGAACGAAGCCCTGTGCCGGGACTGCAATCACTGATTGCAGAGGAAAGGGCAGTCCTTGGTGAAGTGGTTATCATTCAAGCCTTGTGCCTGCTCCAGAAGAGCCAGGACTTACATTCGTTCTGAGCAAAGGGAGAGGAAGGATGGAGCAGGGCAAACCACTGTGCATTTTAAACAGCTTTGATTCTGAGTTGGAGTTTTATGTTAAATACCGTGATTCATCTCTATTTATTTTGTTAAGCAGTGAGCAAGCAGAAAGTCTAGCAGCTGAAATGATGTGCCTGAAAGACTCCTGGCAGGCAATCCATCAAACAAGTATTGATTAGTACTGCCACAGGAGCCATTTTGCACAGTAAGACCTTTATTCTTTACTCTGACAAATGCTCACTTAGATGTAAATTAGCTGAAGGTGTCCTTCTCTCACGCTGTAGGACTGAATTGGGAATGAAGGTTTGGTCTCCTAAGGGCAGAAGTGTGGAGAGCGTAGTAAGAGCCATGAGGAAAAAAATGTCTAAGATTCCAGTGCTTCTAGGAGCTGTTATTTTCTTTTTGTTTGTTTAAAAAAAAAAGAGAGAGAGAAAATAAAAACAAAAATTTCCCCCAGGAGATAGTATGGCATAACTGAAAAGCCCTCTATCAGGCTGAAGTGTCCCAGCATAGGCTTGCTGGTAACAGTGGCATTGAACAGCCTCACTCACCTCCTGTGGAGCATGATGTCAGGAGGTGCTATTATATCATTTGGTTTTGCATTACATCTGGAAGCTCCCCTGCATTGCCCCAGTAGCGTTCATGTCAGTACAGTGCACAGAGCCAGGCTTTGCTCTCCCAGAAGGAGTCTAAAGATATTGCTGTTGATACCTCCAACCAAATTGCTAATTCTCCCTTAGTTTAACAAATCTTTCTAATCTCAGTGTAAATGTCTGACTTCAATTTATAGCCATTGGTTCCCATAGTACTTTCCTCTGCTTGATTAAGCAGCCTTTCAGGATCCAGAATTTTCTCTCCCGCAGAGGTGCTATTACACTGCAGTCATGACCTCTTTAGTTACTTCTTGAACAGCTAAACAGATCGAGCCCTCCACTTCTCTCAGTGCCGGGCATCTGTTCTGATCCTAACATCAAAAGCCCATTCTAGTTCTCTCAGTGTCCCTGCTTATGGGCATTTCAATCACCTTTACAGGACTGTGTGCTCAGACGCAGTATTACACCTTTAGTTTCCTTCACACGGGGTCACACCTTTTGTCCTGCTCCTTGCCTCTCCACTGAGATTCTGCAGAGGCAGTGTTCGTGATACCCTGTACTGACAGCCAGAACAGAGCATTTCTTTTCTTCTGGGCTCTACAGTAGTGTCTGGATGAGTTTCCCAAGGATGGATGGCCTGATGGACTTTGAGTTCCCTGAGCTATGAAAATAGGCGGTAGTGTTATTTCTGCTGGCACCATGTTGAACCAATTGTTCACTGTTTTCCACCCAAGTGTTGTGGTAGGGAAATCTGGTTCTTCCATCATAACTGAAACCTTTTCCCAAACCCATGCAAAGTACATGGTAGTGAAACAATCAGTATGAACCTATGGTTGGCTGTTTGTAAAAGCTGGATGAGTGGCTCTATGTCATCATTTATTATCTGCCTAACAGCAGAGCCTGATGACCCCAGCCAAAATCGGGGCTCCCAGCCTCCATGTTGTATTGTACTGCGGGAGACGCATGCTGTCCTGGAAAACAAGACAAAACAGACAGGAGAAAGCCCAGAAAGGAGGTGCAAGCTCAACAGGTTGGTGATGAAATTATAAGTTTTGACTGCCCTTGGCACCACTACAGGCTGCTCATACCCAGCCACAACAGTGCCAAGCACACCTTGCCAGCTGTGCCTGGAGAGTTCTCTACATGCATGATTTTCAGTCTCTGTGGGCAGTGTACTCTTGATAGCTTGCAGTTATTGCCATCACCCTCCTGGAACAAATTAGGTGTTGCCACATCAACAGCAAGTTCCTAAACTGTGCAGGACTGTAGGTGATCACAGTAGGTGCTGTGCTCAGTGTGTGAGTGGCATGATGCACCCATAGGCATCTACCCAACAAGGTGATCTATTGGAAAGCCTCACTGGTGAACAGGGGTCAGTAGACTGTTCAGTATGACAGCTGTGCAGCAGTAATATCTGGGGAACGTCCTGGTTTTTCATCCACATGGTGCTCTAATGAAGCAGAAGGCATTTATATGTCTGCAGCTTGTGGCTAAATGCAGATAGGATTCACTCCCTGCCCTGGGACAGATGTACCACATATAGATCATTCTGGGTCCTGGCTGGTGAGTGGGAGGGCTCTGCTGTAGCCTAGGTGAACAACAGCTCTTCTAGGTTGCGATGGGGGCAGTGAAAAAGGGGGTCATTCTGCTCCTCTTCCCCCTGCATCCAGGGAGAGCTTTTGGCTCCTTCTCAGATGCAATGCTGTCTCTATTGCCCATGGAGGTATTGACTGAGGATCTTCCTGTGCGGTACTAGCTTAGTCCTCCTTGTGGCACTATGCAAACACCTTGCTATCCTGTGATCTCTGTATAACATGGTTTGTTTACGTGACAAGTTATTACTGTAGTCAGCTGCCCGGTCCATCTCTTGGAAAGGAGTTACCACACCTGAAATGAAGCAATGCATCCATATGTCATCAGGGCCTTCACAGTTCAGCTTGCACCACCAGTGCACCTGCATTTGCACTAAAACAACCGGGCTATGAGGTACATGTCCTGTTATGTCCCGGAGTGTTAGATCATGCAGGAAATACCTGGCAGAGAAGGAAAATGAACCAGTCTCTTCCAAATCACTGTCTACATCCACTTTCTATCTTAGAGAAAAGATTTCATTACAGTGCTTCAGCTGCACTGATTTTGAATGACTTCAGCTTCTTTGGCTTCAATACAATTTTAGCACTGGCCAAAGCGAAAACTGTTACAGAGCCTGTGCCTGAATGTATTTTGAGGCCAGTATAAAATAAAACAATCTTAGCAAAGCTGTGACTTGTACTCTTTCAGATGTTATGGTTTTATTTGTTTGTTATTTTTTTTTTCCTTTGCAGCTAATTATTCCAAGAACAGGTGGCAGGGGAGAAGGTAAATGCATCTATAGAGACATGTTCTATTTCAGCCATTTAAGCAGCAATTAGTTGTAATCTCTCCTAATTTATTAACTTGTACAGGGTCTGGTATCACAAAATATTAATAAGAGCTGGACAGGGAATTCATCGGCAACAGTCTATCTGTATGCTTTTAATTGAACTGCTCTCCCAGCTGATTCAGCTTATTAGATTGTAGTGGTAGTACAATTTGAAGACACTGCTGTGTAAACTGATGTGACCTCACCTATTTTACTCTGGCTTTGTAGTCACTGGGGACTCTCTGTACTTTTCTTTTGTTCTTTGGGACCATTTTCACTTCACACCTCAGGTGTGAAGTATTGATTTCTCATGCTAGAAGCAGGCAGAAAAAACACGGAGAAGCACAGGGCAGGATCCAGTCAGGGCCCTGGAAGAGGAAGATATGTAACTATGAACCACTGGGGTCTAATTCTGTCCTTAGGTTTGCAGGACAGGGGTCAGAAGGGACACCTGCAGTCAGACATAAACACCAGCTACAAGGACTAACAGCAGCTGGTAGGGTCTCATGTACCACGTGCTGCTCTGCTTTGCCTGCGTGGTACTACCTCTTCACCACTGCTCAGCACCTTTCTTTGTGCATTTCTGGGCTCTCTTCTTGCAATGCCTCTGTTTTTTCCCTGCTACATGTGGATGCCAGCAACCATTAGCAAGATGCTGCTGGGCAGGTGCTTCTGTATGGATGTCCTAAATATAATGGGAAAGATTTTCCAAGGACCTAGCAGCACCTTCTTTACTGATTTTTATATCTGCACCATTGGCCAGTCACAAAAATGGGGCAAGGAGGGTATGTAGGGAAGATAATACGAAAGATGGAGCAGACCTGAAAGACGTGATCATATTTATGTTTCACCAGCATTGGCATTCAGTCCATAGGCTTTCAGTGTTCACCATATGGAAATCTTTTAGGGAGCAAGCCCCCACCCTTGGTGGTGGTAGTACATCATCGTTGGTTGCTGCCTTAGTCCAGCTGTTTTAGACATCTCTGATGATGTTTACTGGGACACAGGTTTCTCACTGCCAATGCACTTTGCTGATGTATGTTAACCGTCATGGCCCTTTCCCCCTCCTTCCTTCCGCAGCCAGTGGAAGGGCCTGTGCTCAAAGCAGAGGTAGCATTTAATGTGTTTAATCAAGTTTTGGCCCCCTCCAGAAGTGCTGACTGTGAAAGGGCACAGGACTTTTAACTTCTCTGCCAGCTGATGGCTACTTGTAGATGCTGATGGAAAGCACATGAGACATGTTGCTCACAGCTGCATGGGAGTCTTGTCACCTAAGACCTTTCCCAGAAGTATTGTCCTGTTGCCTTAGAAAAAGCCTTCAGCATGAACATAGGAACGATGGGGACCAAAAGTGGAGAAAATCTGCTGGGCACAGTTGGGAGTTCTGAATGAAAACTGCCAAGGATATGACACTACACTGCCTCTCAGCAGCTGCCCTGGGTTCCCATAGCTCTGTTACCTTCCAGGTGATGGCAACAGAAGGTGCTGGAAGATGGTGACCACCGCTGGGAGGGAGGAGTTCCACAAATGCATCCAGCAGGCTGGTCCTCCTGGGAGCTGGTGGGTGCTGCTCAGTGTCTGTGCCCACCTCCACAACAGCCCAGTTGTATCACTGGGTGTCACTGTCTCTCCCCAGCTGCTTCAGGTGTTTGCAAGCTGCATGGTGCTGCCTGCCTGTGCTTGAGCGCGGGGCAAGGGCAGGGGTTATTGCTGTGCTGCACAAATATCCCTTCTTTTAATCCGCCTCCTGAAAGCCCTACTCTGTGACAGCACTGAAGGGAGCAGGGCAGGGAGCAGCGTCTCCTGGGACATGGCAAATAGGCTAGTACAAAGCCCCCTTTTACAGGCCTGACCCTCATTTTCTTGCATTCAAGACTGGCTGGATACCCCCATGCTTCCACCCAGCCACGTTGCTAGAAGCCAGAGGTAGGACTGCAGGAGCTGGCTGGGACGCATGGCACGCTAAGCCCTATGTCTGCCCCCAGCTACAGTCAATGATGCAGAGGAGGCTCCTTCTCTCCTGCAGCACTTGCCGGGAAAAGCCCAGGAGCAGCAAAGGCCGTAAACTTTGTCTCATTTAGTTTGTGCAGCAAGCATGACTGCCATCGTCTTCTGCAGGACCCATCCTGGCCATATGCACATGTGCATACACTGTGCATGTCCCTAGTGCAACTCAAATATCCCTGCCCCGGGGCACGAGGGAGGACAGGAAAGGGAACCTTGGCAAGCCAAGGAGAAAACACTTCTTGGCTGCAGCCAGGGACATGGGGCTGGCTCTGTGTGGATGCTTAGAGCAGTGACTATGCTTGCAAGAAAAAAGGGCAGACAAAATGTCCACAGCTACCCTTGTCAGCGCCAGGGCAAGGCTGCTGAAGGGTCTGCCCTCCCCAGGGCTTTTGGTGCAACACCAGCTCTGGTGTCCTCCTTCACCGTGCCAGGGGACACATCTGGTCTTCCCTGGTTTGGCCCCTGGCACTGGTCTCTCAGGATTTAGTTTCCCCCGCTAAGTTAGGAGGCGGCTCCTCGGTAGCCAGCTCACTGAAGCTGGTGGAGGCTTAGCAGATGCGCCCTGCAGCATGGAGATTGCTGGTGAGCAGACTCACTGACTGAGGGAGCAGGGCTGGGAAGAAATCAACACCCTGGAAATGCTCTCTGCTGATGCATTACCTCTTGTGTAAGCACTTACCTCAGACAGGGGAACCTAAACAAACAGTGGCAGTTGCTTCAAGAATATCCTGTACTAGGGACTTCCTTAGTTTGGTTACAGGCTTTGTTATTTCCCTTTATGTGTCTTAGACCTATTATTTGCAAATGTCCCTGCATCCTTCTGTTATTATGAAGGTGGAATTACCCAGCTGTCCATCCACCAAGTCATTCAGTATTTGAGGCATAGCCTTAAATTCCATTGATGACTACTTGTTCTGAAATGAAGGTCTGATCCTTCAGACCCTGAAGCTGCATGAGATGTTTACCTTTCTCAGAGGCTTTTGCTACAAGCAGTTTACACCCACAAATATTGCTAGGCAAGGGTGTAATTTCACCTCATCACTGCATGTTCACCTTCTGGGGAAGTTCAGGTGCTATCCTGGCATGCCAGCTGCACATCAACACCAGGTCTAGTTGCTGCTTTCCTCACTATTAATTCTCAAACAGTGAAAGCTGGTGAGTCAGCTGCTAGGCATTTCCTACAGAGCTTAGCCAAGTGACACCTGTAGGGAGAAAAGCTCCCGTTTGTCTCAACCTCCGTTTCAGCTGAAGCTGAAGCTGCAAAAGGCCATCTGAAGAAGAGACAGCCATCTCCTTTATGATCTTTCCATCGCACCAATCCACGGGAGTAGTTAATCTTCAATTTCTGTGCCAGTAGGTGGCACTGCATACTCTCTCAAATGCCTAAAAGCTTAGCAAACATTCGGCCTTGCCTTCAGAGGTACCTTGCTGGAAAGTAATACCTTTCCTAGCGCTTCAACAGCATCCAAATCCAGTGTCTAAAGTTAGGCTGGAAATCAGGCTGGTTTCTCACCACCAGGAATGAAGTTCTGTGAGCACTTTTCTACTGGAATTATAGGGGCAGAAAAACTAGGTAGTTTTATACTGTATGTAAATTTATGAACTGGGCGGCATGGAGTGGTTACCTGTGTTATTAAAGAACTGGAGTCCACAACCTTGTCACTTCTATAGTGGCTTACCAGGAATGAAGGCAGTCTGCTCAATGGAGCTGGGCCACCAGCAATTACAGTGCTGTCTTGCGCTGGGTTGCAGTTATGGTTGCAATCATGTCCCGTGTTACTCCATGGCACAGACTGTCAAAGATGTGACGGTGCCATCTCTCTTCCCCATGGATAGCCATTTCCTGTCCTGGAAATAATGCACATGGGACACCATTTCTTTATCATAAATAGACTAGGGAGAGTTTTCCAAGTGGATGTTGAAAGTTCCTGGTTTTGACACTGCAAATGCAACTTTGCTGAGAATCAGCACTCCAGGAAAGAGAACTTGGCAGGGTAGGGATGGCTATGGTGCCATCACAGGAGACGAGTGTCTACAGTCTATTGGGAGAGAAGGGGCATATGAGGAGAAAAGCAAGCAGCATAAAGGCAATTGGAAGTCTGAGTGGTGAAACTTCCAACTATTGTCCTGCATCCAGGAAACAAAACACTGAGACATATATACTACTCTAGGGAAAACCTCAGGGTCTCTTGACTCTTTGCTGCCAGGGAGTATCCTGGAGGACTTTCCCAGCAGCCAGCACCACTGGATTAGATTTATGAGCTGAAGATGTATCCTTGGCCCACCCGTGAGGGGCCTACTGAAGTGGAGAAGATACGTTAAGTGGCATGCCTGAGGTCTTCCTGGACACCTATCTCTGAAACAAGGGGCTAACTGTCATGTCACTCATCCTGACTTAGGGAAGTGAAGGTCAAAGCACAAATTTTTAGCCAACTGTCTCTGTATCATCACCCAGATCAATGGGATAAGGTGTCTCATTGCAACATCTGGTGTGTCTTGAGCATGATGATGAGAGACTGTGCGATTCACTGGCTTCCCCTGAGGGCACTCTTTGGGCAGATAACAGTCCATAGAAAAAGATTTCTGAAGGGGAACTAGGCTCAAGTCAGCCCTGGAGAACAGCACGGTCATGGGGCATGGGGAAAGTTTGACAACGTTTTGCCATCTGTTAAGGCTCTCTGCTTCTTGCTGTCAGGATGACGTACTGCACATGCCATTGATCTAGCTCCAGTAGCCAGGATGACTCTGCCTTTCTTTGCATGGCAGGTAGACCACTATTTTCTAAGCTATGCATGGCATCTGACACAAGTATGGGGTACATTTGATGCCTCATACAAGCTGGCCATGGCAATGGCAAACAGGATGCTGTTCGTTCTGTATCAATATTCCTCTCCTACCATGTGCTGTACCCATCTTCTGATTAGAAAAGACTTGTTGGCGTGTCCACTGTTTGAGGAGTTGAAACAGACCTAATGGACCAAACCCTGCATGGTCTCTCCTGTACAGCTGGAATCCCTGATATACAGCAAAGAGAGGCCATTCTAGACCTTGATGGCATAGGAGTGGGGTTTGTCTGGCACAGGAACTTGAGTTACATTGAAAATACCCCATCATCAAGACATCAGAAAACAGACAGTGACTCTAAGAGTCACTAATAGACAGACAGTGACTCTAAGCCACTTCTCTCTATACCTACGTCTGAAAGGTCCTATGTTCTACCTCTTCCCTCATGCTGCTGACTGGAGCTGAAGATGTTGGCCTCCGAACACCAGCCATGCAGCAAGAGCAAGGCCTGGAGAATACATTTCCTGATCAGATGACCACTGTTAAATATCTTTCAGTTTGTATCATAATATTATTTTGTCCCAGACTGAAGACTCCTGAATGAAGAATATAATTAGCATCAGACAATGCTCACTGTGAGTTAAAAGACTTTCAATTCCATTGTACATTAATTCTATGGAGCCTACTTAGATTACTCTTTCATGATTTGTTTTTAAATTGTTGCAAAGCACTGGAGTCTGTTCTTCTTGGAAAGTGACGTATGACTAGCTGTGAGATGCTCTCATAAAGGGCATCAGATTGTCTTCTCATGTGGTCACTTTACCATTTTTGGTTCCAGTATCTTATGAAAAATTTGCGGGTGATTCAGGTTCCTAAGCACATGTACCTAGCACCATTTTAGACATGCTGGGGTGTTCAAACCCTCTATCCAGAATAGGTAGATCTAGTATGGCCCACAGGGCCATAGGTGCACAGAGTTCATGGATGATTGACTGCAAGGCATGGCTTTTGTAGCAGGCTCCTATGCAATGCAATACAGATTATTGTTTGCACATTCATGTGTCAGTGTTGTTCTCTAATACTGGAGGAGTTTAGGGGAAATTCGTCCCTTGGGCTAATTGTCAGCTCATCACTTGCTTACTCAATGTCGTACCCAGAGCATCTCAGCCAGGATGGACTTGCATAAGAAAGGGGATGGAGAACAAAAAAAGGCTTGTATGGTAGGAAACCAATTGGTTTAAATAAATCAATGAATGTACATGTTGTCTGCTTTGACAATAAGAAATAATATAAGCCTCTGTTTTACTTGTGCAATCAAGGAGCTGACAGCCAAGTAAAAGGCAGTCCATGCTTCAGCAGAATGAGTTTTTTTTTTTTTTTTTCAAAAGATACCTCTGCTTTTTCTTTCTTTTTCTTTTCTTTTCTTTTCTTTTCTTTTCTTTTCTTTTCTTTTTCTTTTTCTTTTTCTTTTTCTTTTTCTTTTTCTTTTTCTTTTTCTCACCAGCAATTAGGAAATCCCACTCCTCCACCTGTGGCCATGATGGCCTTGGCTGCAAATTTCACAGGTCAGACTGACCCTGGTTGGCCTGTTCCTCTGACTGAGAGAGTCCTCCAGGGAGCACAGACCAGCTGTGGAGGCACAAAACACATGGCATCTCCTCCTTGGACTTGTCTGGGGCCCTGCTTTGCTGTTGGCAGCCGTATCTCAACTCAGCTTTTAGTCTTGCAGGGTATGTCATCGCTGCTATGATATGCACTTGTTGGGACAAAAATAGCCCTGAAGTAGCCAGGCGCTGAGAACAGTTCAGGTGCCTGAGTACTGAGCTTGCGTTTCATGAGTTCAGAGGAGGATTCTTCCTGAATAATGTAAACACAACATTTTGAAAGAAGATGACACTGTGTTGTCTTTCCTACTGTTCAGGACAAGCCAAGCTTAGGATTTAGTACCAAAACAAATCACCTGTCCAGAAGCTTTTGGGAGATTTTGGATTCTGTCACAGACATGGTTGCTTTTCATTGCCACTTCTTCCTCCATGGCCTTCCTTTTCCAGAAAGTAACGTGCTGCAACCATGTCTGTGACAGAATACAAAATCTCCCAAATGGTTGCAGCACGTTACTTTCTGGAAAAGGATGTCCATGGAGGAAGAAGTGGCAATGCAAATCCTCTGAAGGATGGCACTGATGGAGAGGTTTGTTGGTGCTTCACTGTGGCTCGAGCAACTTTGCTGTCATGAAAGAGAGGAGGTGTGTAAGCAAGTTTCAGGCTCTTTATTTGTTTCTAAATATCTGTACTGCCTGCAAAGCCCCATCAGGAGTAGGAGGAAGAACCCAGGATATACAGCTCCTTAGGACTGCGCTTGGTACCTGACAGCTAAACAAACAACCCAGGAGCACAAGAGGGCGTAAAATCACAAATTGTTCTAACATGTTCTGCACGTGTCCCTGAAACGCTGTGTGACAATCGGATTAGCAACCAACGGATATCTCCTCATTAATGAGGAGACAGAGTAATAAGCTGGTTGGAACATGCCACAGAGAGAGTGGCCGTGTGTTTCCTTGCAGGTCTAGTCAATGAATCCCAGAGCTCTTCTATTTATACACTGTTAGCAAGCACCGGCGTCAACCTGAGGTGTGCCGGATGCTGCTAGTTGTGCTAGGCTGGAACTTGGAGGCGCCGTCTGAGACCAGGGTCCTGCTTTCTAGGCACGTTCCAAGCACGTAGTGAAGGACTTTTTCAGCCTGCATGAAGTCCAATCTTTCTTGGGCACAAAAACAGCCAGCAGACACCCAGCTTCCTATCAAACCACTCCTTGAGTGGGTTTAAGTTGGGTTTCAGGGCTTTCTCCTTCAGTTCAGGAACAAGTCCTTCCAAGACCATGCCAGTCAATGGTTAGGAGTAGACATCGCTGTGTTTGGCAAGGAGCTGTGTGCTTTCAGGGCAGTGTGAGAGTGCACATCTTATATCCCTGTGATTGCTCTTCTCCTAGAAAAAATAATTGGCCAAGATCCTCAGCTGTGTAGTGCTGCAGACCTCCATGTGTCTTCTACAGTGTTTGGCAGATGAAAGACCCAAGGGATGAAACTGAGGCAGAGCAAACTGTTTAGGCTTTTTTAAGGGTGTTTGGAGTACCAGAATGGGAGAAACCGTTACCAGATCTTTTGTCCATAACAAACACTAGCTGACCTCAGTGCACCAGGGATTTGAGTGACTGATGTCTTTTGGAGGAAGTTTGGAACTGGGGTTTGCCCCTTGCCTTCCTTTCTTCTTCCAAGGGTCAAATCGTATAATCCTTATAGCACCTATTTAGGACTGCATAATTGTGTCTCACATCTGGGGGTCACAATTTCTTTATCAGCTCACCACAAATAGGTATTGACTCACAGATCTGCAGACCTGACGTGCCCATTCTTGAGGCCTGCATGGGAAGCATCTGAGAAAAGAAATGAGACAAAATTATTCCAGATAGTTTTACAATCTCAATATTGAACATGATGTCTGAGCTGAAGGTAGGAATGGGGATTACTTGCTTTAAGATAGGGATTTCTTGCTCCAAGTATCTTTAAGACTTAAGCTGTGTTTTATCTGCAGAGTAATAAGCTGTCTGTGGTTAGTTTGCTGTTGATGAGATCTTGGTGGCTGAGAGAAAGCTACAGGTTAAAGGTATTGATCATCCCCATTGGAATAAGTTCTCCTGCAGCAAGTGACCTTTTCTGAGGCAAAAGCATATTAAGAAATATTTCTGAACTTCTTAGCTTGCATTAATTTCACCAAATAATGAAGAAAATTTAAAATAGCTCAGGAGTAGCAATATGTTTCATAATTTGCGTAATATTGTCTTTTTCCTAACTGTACACTAGGGATGAATGGTAGAAATATATGTCCTATTGCATAATTAACCAATTCATGTTGTTCTTTCCTGATTTTTCATGAGTTCAGATATTTCTGGTCTTCTGCTTGGAGATTTTTGTTCCTTCTTTTGCATTTCACTGCTTATGGGGATAACCCCAACTTCCTTATCTTTAACTTTCTCTTTCTTGTCAGTAGCACCCAAGAGGCTTGCTCCTTTATCTTTCCTATCTAATGATGTGCGTGTTGGAGCTGCGAATTCTTTTTCCTTTTTCAGTATTTCCCCCAACCTCACCTGATGTACCAGAAATATCCTTGGGCTCTTTGCCGAGGGCATGGAAAACCAGTAATGGATCTCCCAGAGCTGTGTGTATTTTTAACTCTTATGTCTTTAGACTCAACCTGGAACATGAAGGGACTCCAATACATACTTTTCCTGCAGACAGTTCACTCTGTAACGGGTCGTTGTCTACTTTTGGTATTTGTCTACTAATGCCAAATTCTTCCAGAATGGTTAATGTATTTAGGTAACCAGTTTAGCAATAAATGGGTGTCAAGTGTTCAGATCCTCTAAGAAACTGAAATCTCTTGGCCATGGCATGAGATCTGTGTCTTGACACCCTTATTCAGGCAGCAACTCTCTGAGCTGGATCAGGGCCTAAAACTGCTTTGTTTTCTTGTTCATCGAATCCTGTGTGTCATCCAAGTGAAATAAGTAGAACTTTCCTCTGACAGAATTAACTGAACAGCCCTTAGAGGCTGTGTTTGGCTTCCTGGGGAGTGACTTATATTCCTGAGGGATAAGGAGCAAGGGAAAAATATAGTAAGTGATGGCCAAAAGTTGGTGGTATGGACTTGAGTAGGTGGAGGGATAGCAACTGCATCATCTTTGTCCCAGAGTGTTGTTCCAGTTGACTCTCTTGGGGTTTACAGGGCTAAACATGTGAGTGGGAGGGGCTGCAATGCTGGCTGACTGCCATGTCACTCTCCGGGGCTTGGAGGGGATTAAAATGGTGAGCACTGCTCCTTTACCAGTGCGAACAGTGAGCCATACGACCATACGAGACATGATACTCAGACTCTCTTTTCCTGCTTATTTCTCCCAGACCTCACTATGTGCTGGGTCTTCAGTCAACTGAAGTCTTATGAATGCGGTGAGTTTGCAGTTAGCATGCACCTAAATGCTTCACTGTGCTGTGGGCTGGATCAGGGCATTTCTGTATAAGGGTTTAAAGCACCTTGGAGGCCCTGCTTGAAATCCATGATCAGGTTTCACAGTGAAGGTATCAGATAACCAAATTACTTTCCAGCATAACACCCTCTTTAATTTATATTTTCATATGGGGATCTGGATATGTACACTTGATACAACCAAAATGCACAAACCCAAGTAATGAATGAGAAGTGTCAGTATGTGCTGAGGACATGCCACCTACTGCATTCAAGCAGCAATTTTACAATGGGGTGTTTCCAGTTCTCTTGCGCACATAAGCCTTGCATCAAATACTGTCCCCGGTCCCTTCCAACCTCAACCATTCTGTGATTCTGTGAAAGCTGCACTAACCTGCAGATTCACTGCAAAGGGACGGTATTTGCAGGTTGTAGATAAGCATCTGCTGTGGATGTTGAGTTGCATTTAGCAATCACTTGGCTAGGGCTGTTGCAAAGCAAGCTCAGTTCATGCAATTTCAGCTGTGTACTCCCTCCAGGGGATTGTGTCAGACAGGAAAGGCCTCTAACTTTTAAAAAGGTCATGGCTGGACTCCCAGGGGACTTAGATTGCCCTTCTCTATCCTTGGGGAAGAGGTTAATTTTCCAATGGGTTCATGTGGGTGTAGAGAGAGAAAGGATGGTGTAAGGTCTTGGAACAAAACATCAGGCTGGGGTTTAAGCAAGTTTGAGGCTAGAGGGGAATAGGCCTGATTCTCCTCTTGGGTTGCTAGGCACTGATTTATTGAGATGGTTTACCCAAGTGCAGGGACCCTTCAGCTCAGGTTTGATTTCAGTATGGTGAAAGAGAAAGCTATGTTCTTAAGTGAGAACAAGACAGACAACTGATTGACACAAGAAAAAGATTTAGAAAAGGGGTGTATTCATGCAATACAGAGCTGTATGTGGAGAGCTGAAAGAAGGGACTTGTCACCTGAGACCTTATCAGTAGAAAAGCACTAGCAGCATCTACTTCAACTCTACAGTTTGCCAATGTGTTTGGTAGGTGGGTAGTGGTGTCAGAACAAAGAGCAGCAGAAAAAACAACTGCTCAGAAAAATAAACTAATAACTGGAACTTACAATTTACACACTTTTTTTTTTTTTCTCAGCAGGATTCTGAATTTCAGTAAGAAACAATATTTTCATGAAAACACTCCATCTTGTTGTTTGACTGTGTATCCTAAATGTTTTGAAAGGCCAAAAGCAGTCATAACACAAGAAGCTACTGAACTCTTTATGCTTGAATTCACGTCAGGTAAATGGGAGGCCTCCTTCAGAGGCTGCAAGAATTACCTGACATGGAAAACAGCAAAATTCTGTATGAATCTGGAGCATTTGTGATTTGTTGCAGGGGCTCTGAAGTTACTGGAACTTCAGAGTCTCTTTTCACAGTACTTCTCATAAGGGATGGTGTTTAAGCTCTGGTCCTTTGAATGAATTCTGGGTTGGATGTTACAGCAGTGCTACAAGCAAGGTGCACCAATGGCCAGACCATTGTCCATCTTGCCCCAGATTTTGCCTCGACGACAGATGCTTAAGGGAAGGCTGACAGATATATCAGCCTGCGTGCTAGTTAGCACTAAGAAAACTAGTTAGCTGGTTGACACAAAGAAATACATGCCTCCAGCTATTGCCTACTGCATTCATCAGCCACTAGGCACTGCACACAGTTCCCTGATGCCATGGCTTCCTCAGGGTCTGTCCATGCAAATTTCATATGCAGTTTTGGGTTACAAGACTCCTCTTCCTCCAAACTGCTAACTTGCTTCCTTTCCCCGCTGCGTGGGGTGAACCAGCCTGCAGAGGTTTTGGAAACTCTTTTGCAATACACACCATGATCATCAGATGACAAGTGGTAAGGTAATACATCATCGCTGCAAAACTTTCTCTCTGTGCCGGTGTCCAACCATGGCAAAAAGTTTGGGGAATGGGATTTCTCACTGAGCAACAGGGAGCACAGCAGCAGGAGTAAGTAAGCGCAGATACACACACTGACATATTTCAGCTGGCCCCTGGTAGGAAACTTATACTGTCCCCTGCTCAAGTCAATCAATGCTCCCAGCCCTGTGCCTCAATGGGACCGAGATCTGCTGGCAGGGTTGTGCTGGCAGGAGTGAGCCAGTTCCTTCCCAAACCCTGTTGGGACACACAGTGGCCCAGTGGTACCTCCTCAAAGAGGAGGTTTTGTTCCCACACACGTAAACCCTTCATCACAGAAGGAGGGTCATCTGGCCAGGAGAAAGGCCATCTAATACAAGGTCTTGTTTCGCTATAAGGAAACCAAACACTTCACTGCCAGCTATTGCAAAGTTTCTAGTAGCTGCTTAGAGCTGATTTACAGCATCTAGTCTGCTATTCCAGAACAAAATACCTCTCCAGCCAGAGCAAATCCAACAATTATACAGATGTCAGGTTACAAAAAATCGTCTGTATTTTTCATGCACTTATATTTTCAGATTCAATTCCCAGATTTTTGGATTTATGCTGTTATTACGAAGCTTTGGAAATTACTTTGGGGGGATGGAAGTGTTTCATTTTGGACAAAAAATATCATTTAAAAATGATAAGTTTTTTTCCTCTAGAAAAATGAAAATTGGAAATGGAAAGGAAATGGGAGGCTCAGAGGCAAATATTTAAAATGTCTGGGTAAATTTAAGACTAAATGTATCATATACTTACAGACCTGCTCTTGCCTCACTCAATAGGAAAGTGGACAACTGACCGCTTTTTGTTCTAGTGTATTGCAGGCTAAATCAGGAGGGCTGGTCCTGCTGCATGCATTCAGAGTGTGAATCACACATGTATACGCATAGATCTGTACCCAGACCTGCCAGCGGCGGCAAGTCCAAAAGCAGCATCTCCTGTCTGCAGCAGGTCCCAGGTATTTGGGAGCATGTCTGATTAATGACGGCTGTGATACTAAGCTTCTCTGCATAAGCACAACTGATCTTCTGCAGAGATCCAAAAAACACAGACTAGGAAGTATGGAAGTGGTTTATCACTGACTGATACTTTTCTGCCAGGATCGGTCAAGCTGGCCTGTGTGTAGCGTACTCCTCTGGCTAGTACTGTTCCATCAGAAGCAAAAGAGATCTTATATTTCTTGCCCTGCCAGCTGGACCAAGTTTATAGATGCTTAGCGCCTCTGAGATTGACACTTGAATGGGGTACAAAACAGCTGAATCTGTTTTTGTGGATTTACCTGGGATATTTGAATGGAAAGTAGTTGTATGAAGGAGGAGACTTAGAGAAACCAAAAGACTTGCAGCTGAAATACCTGTCTGAGGCAAACAAAACTGCTTATTGAAATCAGGATCAATATTCGAATTTGTTTTCAAGAGCTGGGTGGTTGTTTCCCTTTTTACCTTTTTTTTTTTTTTTTTAAATAAATTTGAAAGGAGCTGCCAAACCCAAAAGTTTTAAAAGGCAGTGTTTTGCTTTAAAAATGTCAAAACAAAAAGTTTGGGTGGCATTATTTTTTGATCTTCAGCAATTTATTTAATTCAGCACAAAGCTGCAAAATATTGTGATTGAGTCATAACGTAAGTTTTCAAAGCCAAGAATTACTTAGGTTGAAAATACTTTGTTGAGCTCTACTTCTGCCTCGAAAGAGAAGCCTGCAGCTGTTTCGTGGTGAATTATCCATGGAGCACTGACTCCTTCCTTTAGCATGCCTAATCAGCCCCAAATTTGCCTTATCCCATTAGCTTTGTTTGCTCTGTTGTCTGTCTCTGCTTTATCTTGGGACGGAATAAAGGTGACAGCCTAGCACCAAACAGGGCAGTGACTGTCCTCTTCAGTTGCCTGCAAAGCAACTCACAGGGTGGTTCTCCCCTCTGATCAGAGTCCTGTAATATCCTGAAAACACAAGGGAAGAATTTGTTTAGCTCTCCCCTCTGTAAGGGAAATTTTTGAATAGGAACTGTTTTTTCCATGTCCACAGGTGGAACTTTCTTTGAGTCTGATTCTCTCTTTTACAAAGCTTTCCTCTCTTGAGGCTGTTAAGGAAAAGAAATACACAGGCCAAAACAAAACAAAACAAAAAAAACAACCTTGCTTGGCTGAGACAACAAACCACAACATCCAGATATGAGCTGTTGAAGGAGTGGGAGGGTGCCTTTTCACCAGTCAGTTTGCTGACAAACATAAATAAATAATGATAAAATAATTATTCAGTAAATCTGATCATAGATTAATGAGCAAGAGAAAACCAGGGGCAGCTTGTGAACTGTTCACTAATCCCAAAAGGGGTGGAAGCTCTCAGGAATTATGGCAAGTCTTGTGGAAGCAGGTAGTTTATGTAAGATCCCCCTCCAGTCCTGCAATTACTTACGACTCACAGCTTGCATTACGGAAGAGTAAATGTTTAGCCTTCATGGCCACAGAGAAGAGCTTGACAACGAGAATGTTAAACCTCAAAAACCAGAAGGCAAATAAAAAAATACCTCACCACTGGTCTTTTGAAACAAAACAAAGAAAGCCTAGCAGTTTTTAAGCTAGGCTGAGTAGTGTTCATTTTTCTGCTGCATGTATTTTCTCAGCTTCTGCTGTCTCTTCAGCCCCGTACCTCCACCACGTTTGTAGAAAACCACAAGGTTAAAAAATATGTATGCAATTGGATGACCCGGCTCTGCAGCAGCAGCATCTCCTCGCACTTTCTACAGCAGCACTTATGACAGGCAGAGGTGGCTTTTCTAAGACCTGAATTCAAGATCACACCTAGGTCAGGGCTGCTGCCACGCCATCCTGCATTTTGTCCTCCAGAGTGCCTAAGCACCATGCAGCCAAGCATGTCGAGATGTAGCCCATGATTGGTAAATGCAGATGTCCTTGGGAAAAGCCATCTCTGCTTGGAGTAGTCTGAGCACACAGAAGGGATACAAACTGCCTTTTGCATAACAGCCTGTCCTACAGCTGCTAGGTGGAAAAGTGCTGTTTGGTCCTGGGCTGGAGGCAAGCAGGGCAGCCAGGAGGAGCTGAGTGGCAAGGCTGAGCTCTCACAAGACTGAGGCCTTCGGTGCCGTGTGGGAAATTCTGTCCAAAACAGCTTTTGTCATCAAAATGGCCTATGGAAAGTCTCAGTGCCTGGGGAAAACATAGAACAGCTGTGGAGTGCTAATAATTTATTTTCCCCAGAGCCCTGGTGCAGCACGGATGTGCCGTCAGAGGTGGCACCCAGCCCCTGCCCAGCGGAAGCTCAGCCTGTCCTGCGGCCAGGGGACAGTCGGGCGGATGGCTGGCGTGGAGCCCACTGCTGCTGGCCAAGGAAACACCTTCCTGGGACCTTTCCTCTTGCCAGAGGGAATTTCCACTGTATCTGTATCCCCATCTTGGCTGTGTGAGTCCAGAATGGTTTATGCACTAGGAACTTCTCCGGCTGGTTTTATTTTCCCAAGGTTTTTAGGTCAAAAAACCTTCTAGTTATGTTCCTACACAGGAAGGCCTGGAACCCTTAGTTCTTACTGTGACACAAAATAATCCTTAAGGATGTAAATGAGTTTAAACATCATGACCCCAGAAAATTTGAGGAAGAAGTTCACTTAACAACAAAGGAACCGATATTCCTTAAAAAAGCCGCCTTCCCCCAGAGTTCTCATAGCATCAGAACTATTGGAAATCAAATTCATATGTCCCTAATTATTTGACAGGAATTCTTAAGATTCCTGCAGGGTAAGTAATTTGAAACAACCCACAAAGCTATTTTGCCTGTTTCCTGGGGCAAATTTATGTCATAGTTTGGTTAGTTACAATGTTATCAGCTGCCTCGAGAAACAGGCTATGCTAATACCACTATTACCTAATTCATGCCTGGAGTCTGATCCTCAGCGATTTCTAAGCCTTTTAGTGGTTCTTTGAATGGCCTCTTTATAGCTTTAAACACAGGAACATTTACTGAGGTAGCTGCCATACTAAGTAAACAGGAAGGTTTATAAGAATAGCCATTTTTGTTTGGCGTCGCTCCAGCCACACAACAGCAAACTTGTGTATAAACACACCTGGCTAGACACGAAATCAAAAATCCCCCCATGGGATTTTCAGGACACGCTGGGAGATGTGAACGCGGAGGAGGTGAAGGCGCTGGTGGAACCTGAACATCAGTGGCATCCAAAGGAGACCAACGGATCAAATGCTTTTCCTGCTTTCCCTCCCCTCCTTGATGCCCCTCCGCCCTTACCCCCTTAGGATGGCCACTGGGCAGCCTGCCCTGCTGAAGGAGGGATGAGCTCTGGGTCTCTTTCTGCTGGGACTGCGTGAAGCTTTTGTGCTTCGGCTTCCTACTTTCTCCACAGAGTGCTTACACATGGCTTCAGGAGCTGCAGAGGACAAGTGTTGCCCAGCTGGTGGTGTCACTGCCGGTGGTTTCCCCTGCAGCAGCAACAGGGTTTCACTGGTGTCTGCTATGGCCCCAGGGAAGCACTGGGGCGCAGCAGGGGTGAGTCAGGAGGAAGATGGTGTCGGAGACCTTCAAACAGCCAAATTTCCATCTGCTTTGTGTGGCTGGCTGGTGAAGAGCTCTTCACTTGGCTGGCGAAGAGCACCTTGAGGAGGTCTGGCTGTGATTTCCGCTGTGGGGGCTGCCCTCAGCATGCAGAGCAGGAGCCCCCTGCCCCTAGCAGGAGCTGGAACGTGCCTCCTCTCTGGTGTGCCATGTGGCAATGCCTGCAGTGACATGCACATGACTTTCACATTGAAAGCGCCAGACTGAGCACCGTGGGGCTTTAAAACCAGGCAAAGATCCTCCAGATTAGTGGCTGCCTTCAGCACAGGACAATGCTGGCATCATCTGGTGCCCTGAAGGCAAAGATGAAGTACTTCTCTCAGAGGCTCTCCCTGAATCAAGTCTCCACAGGGAAAATATCCCTTTCCAACTTGGAGAACCTACCTACAGGGTCTGAAACCCTCCATGACAATGGAACCAGGTCTGCCATTTCTCAAGTTCCTCCCATAGTTTTTATGGTGATTGGGGTCATTTGAAAAGTAGTGAGATCTTGTTACTACAGCCCCTGCCCTTCCTCTCCCCTTCTGACTTGTTTATATCTCCTCTTTGTTGCCTTGTCTTACTTTTGGCTGGAATACCTCTGGGACAGCAATCCTACAAAGTGTCTGCATGCTTGTGACAGTGCAGTAATGCAAATAAAGAAGTGGATGGAAGTAAATACTATTTATTGGTTACTTACACGTGACAAATAGAATAGACCTGACAAGGAAATTTTGCATATGCAGATTTGGCCTGCTTCCTGTTCATAGTTTGAAGACAGCTCACTGAGTTCAAGCTTTTCTTGAAATCTTTTAAATTTCCATGAGACCTAAAAATTTGGCTCAGTATCTGCTTTAGCTCCAAGCTTCACTGAGCTAAATCCTGACTTCACTTAATTGAAGGGGAGCTGGAGAACTAGACACTCAGCCACTTGTCTCCCCTGCTCTGCACTTCAACCCTGGGGATGCTCTCAAAAGTTCTCAGTTTTAATC
>VXAA01004533.1:93656-111452 GCA_013399115.1 Anseranas semipalmata | reverse complement strand
GGTGCCGCCGGTTGAGCGGGGAAGGGGAGTTTGCACGCCGGGTTAGCAAGCAGCCCCCCCGGGGGGGCGTGGGATGTCCCCGGGAGGCACAGCGCCTGGCCCTGCTGTTTTGGGATGTGCTTGGGTTTTTTCCCCAGGAGCGAGGCGGCTTCTGAGAGCCCCTTGCCGGAGGCAGATTGGCACAGCCGTAGCATCACGGTAGGGCCCCCATCTCCATGAAGGACCAGGGCCCTCTGCTGTGCGTGGGAGCCGCCCGTCGCGTCCCGCGGGAGTCACCTGTCCCATGGGATTCCTGCATCCCGGCTTGCTGCTGCTCTTGGTCCATAGTGCCTGAGGCAAGGCTGAACTTCATCAGTGTCATAGTAGTGCATTTGGGCTGCAGTTAATGTAACAGAATCTATTAGAAAAAGTGTTAACAGGGGAGTATACCCCCCCAGTGTCTACATATACACATACAGCTGTACTTACTCCACTCCTATTCTACTTAAACTTGTGCATAGGCACTCTCCAGGGTAGAGAAAGTAGAACACGTGCACGCGTTGCCTACTAGACATTCCCTAACGCTCTCTCGTTTAATCTGTGACATGATTGCAGCGTTAACAAGCAAAGAGACTGGTTTTAATGTATCACCACTAAATTTGTTAGTGGTGCCCTGTCATGGTATTACTTTCTTAGACATTGTGTGAGAGATTAGCATACCCTTTAAAAGTCCATAGCCTTAGAAAAAAATGTGGATGCATCTCCTACAGCTGCTAGGTGAAGCTAAAAGGTGAAATGCTGCTTTTTTCCCTGCAGATGCCTTTGTTATTTCCTTTGTGTATAAGGAAGCTGGAGGAAGTATTCAAAACTAAGAGGATGGGGTGCTAGGGCACAGCCAAAGGAATGTATTCTCATTTTGAATCCAATCTTGTGCCATCAGAGGCAGTCAAAAGCAGTTTTCTTCACAGTACCCAAGTTTCATACAGTAAAATAACTATCTTCCCAGAGAAAGCTTTCATCCCTCTAGGAATTGATTTGCCATGGACTTACTGATTACATTATTTCTCCGTAGGAACGGGTTATATGAAAACAGGTTGTGTGATCATCCTAAAATTATCTAAGCCTTGAGCCTTACGCTATTTCTTCCACACCATGGTAAAAAGATGTTTTGGAACCATGGAAAATACATGATCCAGCCCTCCAGGAATCCAGAGTATTTAATAAACAACATAGAAAAAGATATTGTAGATGGAGATAACATTGGTGTTCCAGGAAAAGATAATACATTACTAGGAATATATGCTGATCTCTATTTTTACCAGTGTAAATCCAGAGTCAGGGGTTACACCAGATTTACACTGTTGTGTGATGTGAGCTGCTGGCTTTTGCTGTGGCTGTGTTTGGGACAGGCCTACCAGGGCAGCTGTGGCACGGCCTTTCCAGAAACAATGCCTTTCTGAGGAGGCACAGAGGGGAGGCTGGCGGGCATCACCAGTATGGCGTAGAGTTGTATGGGCACTGGCACTCCTAAGAAAGTTTGCTGGAACCTCTCCTCTGCAAGAAGCACTGGCATGGTGTGGCTTTCTCATGCATCCTTTCCTCTGTATTACTGTAAAGTCTGGCAGTGATTTCAGTTTATTGTCTTGGACTAATTCCAGATATCCCAGAGGGACTAATGGGTGGCAAGAGCTCTGCTGCTGGACTGAATTACAAGCCTCCCAGCTGCAGCTGAGTAAGCATCTATTTGACAGGGAGTGCCTCAGAGAGGGGCGAGCACCTGTGTGCACAGTGCAAGAGCCTCAGCGTGCTCTTGCCTTGCCAGCTGCGGGACTTGAGCAGGCCAGGGCTGTGCTTAGCATCTGCTTTTTGGCCCAGCTGGTTTTCAGAGGTGTTGCTCCTTCCACTGGGAAGTGAGGGAGGACTTAATCTCAGGGCTCCACCATGGGGAAAGACACAAACGGGAAGATGGAACTTCTTTCATAGCAAAGTTAAATGGTAACCTGTCTTATGGGGTAGGTTTTGTCAGATTGCAACGCACAGTAGTCTGCTTCCAGTTTATAGAGTAGATAAAATTAAACAACCATACTTTATGTGATATTGCCTCCTTATTACAGCTGACCATCACTGTGCTTCAGCACTCATTTAAGAATTCCTTGTGACTGATGGATGCATTATCCCAATGCTGGCTATCAGCTGGAGGATGAGTTGCTCCAGTTAACTCCAGCAGGTTATGTAAATGTTTGATGTTGTGTGCAGAAGTTTGCCTCGTGTCTGTGTGTGTGTCTGTGTGGACTTGAGTTTACACAGGCTAGCAGTATAATTTCTAGTGATCTTTGCACCTAGTGAATAGTATTCCCATTTCTGTGTACGTAACGCCAGGAAATTGTTGTTTATCAAAGATTCCTGTTTAAACTGTGGTTCAGGTGCACCGATTCTTGCACATGCATTATTATAATATTTTGCATCCTCTGTCTGATGCTGGTGGTTTAATTTTTGATTCATATTCCAGATGCTGTTACTTCTTCAAATTTTGCATTTTCCACCAAGCTGACCAGTGATAATTTCCTTCATCAAAAGGAAACAGTTGCCAGGTTGCCATAGGCTTCTCTTGAAGGAAATCTGAGGCTCAATTCTCTTGATTAGTATGTAACCTTGTATTTGTATTGAGCCAGCACTTCCAAAATTGACAGCAGTCATGGACTGAATGGAATTTCACAAATTACAAGTCCAAGTCAGTGTAATGAGGTTTAAATGGGAAAATGAATTTACTGACTTTTTCTAGTTACTAGACATTTTTCTACAGTTTTTATGAGTTCTAGAATATTCTCTATACCTTGATGTACATGGCAGCTTTTTTAGAAGATTGAAAACAGATTATGTAAGTAGAAGTTCAAGAAAAGCATCAGAAAGTTTGCAGAGCATGATAAAACGGAGTTTGGCAGAGCAACCTGTAGCTGTAAGAAAAGCCAGCTCCAGTCTGAAATTGGTGGCTTAGTTCTTAATTCTGCTCCCTTTTCCTGTTCCCTAAATAGGTAAATATCCCTTTCTCGGCACTGCTATGTGCTTACAGTTAACAAGGTGACCTACAAAGCTTTATTTTGTGATGGGGACTTGTATTTGCAACTGTGCACCTGGAAGTTTTTGTAGCACAGAGCACATGCCTTTATACCTCTGCTGGCCTAAGTCTGGGAAAGTGTGATTTTTAGCAAAAGCATGGATTTATTTTGTCTACAAATGTAAACCTTCAGGTCTGTTTCTCTTCAAGGCCTTGTTTAGAAGAAGAATTGTGGTCTTATCCCCAAAACTACTTCAATGTCTCAGGATGAACATAAATTTCTTTATCTGACTTCTATCTATCTACATTATGTAAAGCTTGATGTACATTCAGTTAAATTCCTATCCACCTTTCATAAACATGCTGAAGGCTCCCCATTTATGGTTTTTCCCTGGTTTAACTAACTTGAGTTAAAACACATCATTAACTAACCTGTGGTGTGTATGCATTGACTGTCTTTGCATTTCTTTGGCTTTGTGTAAGGCTGTAGGAATGAAACCCATTGTCACAATGTTTGACCAGCTCAGATTGGTCATGATTCAAGGAGACTTCTCACTTAACATCTATGAGGAAAAGGTCTGTGACAAAAGTGTATGTATGACAAAGTTTAGTTCTCTCTTTTTTTGTGTGTGTGTTTGTTTTTTAAATGAGACCAAGACACTTTGAGGTACAAAAGTCAAAGTGGAAAATGCTTGCTTTCTGAAGTGATCTGGTTTATAGCTGCAGTTCTAAATCATGCTAGATATAGAGGTTGGTATGTGAAGTGAGTGTGTATATGCTATTATATATCTGTATTGTATTTCTAAAATTTAATACACAGAAGGTGGGAGATGATGTGGTGCTTCAACATGTGTGCAGCACAGCATGAGGTACAAATTTATCTTGTGCTGTGACCCAGATAGAATTTGCAAAGCCAAACTCAGGCAACTCTTAAGGATAGCTTCTGATTAGCATGTCATTAATAAGTCAGCAGGAAATCCCACCACACACACTTCCCTCATGCAGAGGGTATCTCGCTCCTGGGAACTGAACATGTGTGGACATTAGACGCCACGATGCTTTTTCTGAGCATAAAGGATGCTAACAATAATTTCTGACTCTCTAATTCCTCACACAACATAGCTAAATGAGTGGAGTGGCCTTCTGCTCTTTTCCTAACCCATGTGCTGCTGCTTTACTGGGGGTGGCTGTATTTCAGTGCTGGCTGAATAGCTCCTATGCCTTAAATGCCACCCCACAATTTTGAGGCCAAAACACTAATATTCATCAAGCTCTTTCTACCTCTCCAGTGGCAGATGCCCCTGTACTGCAAACTCTCCTCATGAGTGAGGTACACATAGGATTACAGATTTGTTTTCTTAAAAGCTTATTTCTAAAAGAGGTGCACTCTGAACTTAAGTGCAAATTCTAGCATGTGTTTGTAATTGAGAACACACTACAAGATGGGATTTCAATTTAATTTAGATTTTGGTTGATTATCAGATAGGTTTAATTCAGAAGGGAAATGATTTCTAAATATGAAAGGAAGCACTATTAACTAGTGAGCGGGTGGACTATTCTTGTTCGCCTTCCTGTGTGGAACAGGAATATACATAATTGAAAGTCCTTGCACTGTGTGCCTTAGGCTTGAAAGCTGTTCTTGGTTCCTTCAAGGTTTTACTGATTCATTGCTGAGTGAAAAGCTATAGTTGATATTTAGCCACTCAAACTTTGCATCTCTTCTTTTTTTCTGGCTAAAAAATAAAAGGTGTAAGTCTAAAGATTTGTCTCTGAAAGGGATTTTGCACTCTCTTTGTTGTGAGAAAATTAAGCTTTGAATGTGCAAAAAAAAAAAACTAGAAGGGGGCAACTTCTGAGAAAACCAGCATTTGGTTAGTTTGGTAGATTTTGTTTGTTTTCAGTAGGTAAAGCCTTATATTCACCATTATGCAAGTCTTTCTTCTGGTTTGGAGAAAGGTGTTTTTCCTGAACTGCATCCGCTCTTGAGGGGGAAGGGGACAGGAAGGGGGCCCACAAGTGCCATTAGCCTGGATTTGCTGGCCAGCCTAGTGCAGTCAAGGTCAAAACTAAAGCTAAGCACTGCCTCTGTTCAGTGAACAGTTCTTGTTACTTCCTGCACGTGCTTTGTTTGAGAAATCCTGATGAACGTAGGCCATGTGAAGCAGTTGATTGCAGGTGACTGCAGTCCCTCCAAGGTTTGTACATGAGCGTTTGTGGCCAGCCTGTGTGCTGGTTGTGCACCTCATGCAAGAGAGCTTTGTTAGAACCTGATCTGTGGCCCTCCAAGGACAGCAGGAACCTCACAGACTTTATACAGCTACTTGAGGGCTGAGTGAGGTCAGGCTTGAATCTATGTGCCCTGCTGAGGATGGGAGCTTGAATGAGAAGACCAGAAAACCAAATTTTAGAAATGGTGAATGATTCTTGCCTGTGTGTGATGCAGCACAACTTTATGGAGACATATAGACAGATATACCAGGTTTAGAACACTTCTGCAATGGGTGAAAGAAGGGCAGTAGAAATCTGTTGCGCCTAGTATGAGGACCTCCCTGTGCCCCTGTACGTTCCCTACAGTAGCTTTGAGCTATTCATTAATGCGTGTGTAGGAGTTTGTGAAAGCTTGGTGCTCATGATGCCAGGAAACACAACACTGAGCAGGATGGAGTTGGCCTGACTTCAGCTGCACTTGGAAAACAAGCAGTCAATATTTGCTAAAAGCAAGTTGCCAAAATATGGCCTGGTTTTGGAAAAGCACTGGAGTTTAAGTCCGTGGTTAATTACAGGGTCAGATGGATCTAGAGGTCCTCAAGTGTTGAATCAGATCTAGGAGGAGGAGGCATTTAAGTTGCCTCCCAGACAAAGGAAGAAGTGAACGTGAAGCTTAAAGTCATTTCTCTGTGTTGACAGGAACAAAAGGAAAACCTATGGTTTGGATCGGGAAGCTGGAAGGAGTTCTGAGATATGATCCTTCCAGACCATCACATGCTTTCTGACTACCAGTACATGATTTATTCATTTATTTTGTCTCCCTCCAAATGGATTCAAAACAGCTTAGGGCAGAGGAAGACTTTTTATTTATTTATTTATTATTTTTTTTCTCAAGTGCTGTTTATCAGATGATGTGAAAAATACTGCCTTCAAAATGCAGGCTGCTGCTTTGCTAGTTTGGTTTTCTTAGTGGGTATTTGATATTTCATAGGTAAAAAGTAAAATACCCACATTTTATAAAGTTTCAACTTCACAGCTCATATTTTTAATGGACTGTGACTACAATGTCCTGAAAACAGCCTTGATAAACAAGTGATGCGTTTGTGGTGAAGTGGAAGATGCGTCACCAGAATATGTAATAGAATGGTAGGAATTTGCTGTTTTCCTGCATGTACCATGGCTCCCAAAAGGAACTCATACCTGTCTGATGGCTGGTCAGATTCTCAGTTTTAGCAGTATCGTGGAGGGGGAGCAGTTTTCACACTTTGATTTCCCTCTTACATGGCCACTGAGGGAGATGAAAACAGTGTGCTCCACTTCTTGACTGTTCTTGATCTCTATCCAACATCATAACCTGTGACTTCTCAGTTGTTTGTCCTAATGTTTCTAAAAGACAGCTATGTTTTCTGTGATCTTGCATAACAGAAGATGAGACGAACTTTGAGGGAATCGAGAGCAAGTTTTCCTTACGGACGCCTGCAGAGCCCGATGAGGATGTCTGCTACCTGGTTCCTGGGCAGCTGGACAGCCTGGCACAGTGCAACTTCAACCATACCAGTAAAACCTTTGTGGTGATCCATGGCTGGACGGTAAGATGAAAAGGGAGACATGTCCCTTTTGATTGCACTCCTGATGGACAGTGCTAGATACTTCATCTGAGGGATCTATCTGCTACAGATGATATTAAGATCTCACTCTTTTTTTTTTTTTTTTTTTAAACCACAACAAAACAGGTGACAGGAATGTATGAAAGTTGGGTCCCAAAGCTGGTGGATGCTTTGTACAAGAGGGAACCTGATTCAAATGTCATTGTGGTGGACTGGCTAGTTCGAGCTCAGCAGCACTACCCAGTGTCTGCTGCATACACTAAGCTGGTGGGAAAGGATGTTGCTATGTTTATTGACTGGATGGAGGTAAGACATGTAGTCTCACACATGTAATATCCTAGGAGACAAAACAGCAATGATGCAGCTGTTTTGTCTGCATGCCATTAATGCAGCAGACATTTGGAGCTGTTAATTGTCTCTTGTTGGATAGATGGAGTTAAGCTGTGGTGGACAGTGCTTTTGCTGGACTGGTAAAATCCCAGCTTTAACCTAATGGCGTCTCTTAGACAAGGGGACCTTTAATATTACAGCCCAGAGATTTTCACCTTGTGGTCTGTGGAGTCCTGTGGGTCCACAGAATATTTCTGAATGCTTATGAAAGGTAGCTATGAAAGACAGGTTCCTATATATCATACAGCAGCCACCCCTTGGCAGGCAGTTAGAAGTCTGCCCTGCCTTTGGGAAATATTTAGGGGATCCAGAAATGGGGGAGGGGATTGCTGTGTATTATACCAAAGGTTTTCAACCATGTGTTCTGTCCCTAATTCTGCATTACTCTCCCCTTAGATTTTTGCCTGAAGATAGTTAGCTCAATCAAGCTTGTATGAAGCAAAGTTATGCTAATTATATTTAGTGTTTTTTTTTTTCCTGTTATTCATGGCTCAAACAGAAATCCTATTTTTTGTAAAATATTTTCCCCTGTGTCATCTGAGGTTGTCCCGTTTGACTTCAGATTTTAAACAAAGCTCTCCTCTCCAGGAGCAATTCAATTACCCTCTCAACAACGTCCACTTGCTGGGGTACAGTCTGGGTGCTCATGCTGCTGGGATTGCTGGGAGCCTGACCAAGAAGAAAGTGAACAGAATTACAGGTGAGAAAGCCTGTAGTTATAGAGAGTGGAGAGTCCTGTCTCTTCCATGATGAAACATTACTTTCTTCTGGAAAATCACCAGAACAATTGTTACATGTTGGCTGTACTTAGGCTATGTGTTCATTCTACACTGAATCAGCACGTCTGATATTTATGTAGTAGAATTGGAAAAGGTTCAGAAAAGATCAACAAAGGTGGTGAGTGAGAAGGCTCGATGTGTTTCTGCACAAGAAATGACTAAACAGGCAGGGATTTGTCAGCCATGAAGAGACACTAGATGGGGGGAATGGGATTGTAAATGGCCAAATCCATGGCCTGGGGAAGGTCACTGTGTCTCTTGCAGCACAACAACTTCAGGGACTTGTCTTCATCTGGGTGGTCATCCCTTGCAGCTGCTGGGAGCTTGTCCAAGGAGAGTGGGAGGTGGAGCCTCCTGCAGTGGGTGTAGTACCTGCAGAGCTCTTTGCCATGGGATGCTTTGGATGCAAGAAGTACAGGTTCAGTGGGAGACTTGACAAGTAATCTGAAGAAATCCACTGTGGGTTACTAAAAAATAAATCGTAACAGACTCAAGTAATCTTCTAGGCTGAAAATAATACTGGGAGAGTTTTGGGAAGGGGAAACAAATATACATATGCTTGCCCTGCTACTACTTAGATGTCTGCTTAGGGTGATTTTTTTTTTTTTTTTTTTTCTGGAGTCTGAATAGTGTGCTAGACAATGTGGTGCACTGTAACACGGCCATTTGGGCTGGTTTACAGCCCAGCACCTTGAGAGATGAGCCCTGCTCATCTGTGGTATCTTCCCTCTGAGAGAGCTTGGGAGCCCCCTTCCTCCTGGCACCTGAAGCCTTTTCAGCTGAGACGGGCTGTGATCTCAGATCCATGGGCATGCTGCAGGGTGGGCTGGGCAGCAGCTGCTCTGGGAAGGGCTGACTCCTGAGAGGTGGCAGATTACATCAGGTGGCTGAAGCACCAGACCCACTACCCTTCCTTTCTCTCAGCAGCCTGTTTTGTTGCTTTCACCAAGGTTGTCAAATCACCCAAATATCAGTGGCTCTCTGTTATGTCCCCATGGCTGTCCCTTGGTGCCTAGGACAGACCTTTCCCTGGGAAAGCAGCATCACCTTTGAACACATGGAGCGATGGGATGTGGTCCCCAGAGCCCTCACAGCAGAGGGAGGCAGCTCACACCGTGTTAGGCTAACCAGGGCGTGCAGACCTGGGTGCCTGTCCCCAGCTGAGGGCTGCTGGAAAGATGTCCTGTGGGGACAGCTCTGCACCAGCCATCTCCCAAGTAGGTTGTCTGGATGACAAAGAAGGCACTGTAACAAAAGTTTGTGCATGCTTTATGAATAGGACTTCCTGCTTGCTGGCAGAATGGTTCTGGGTGTTTTTGATGTCAGTGTTGCTGCAACTTGACAGTTTACCGTAATAATCCCCCCCCTCTTAGACATGCAGACAGCAATGCTCTTATTTGTGTGTTCTACTTGTTTCCCTAGCAAAGAGTTAGCAGCAAGACATTTTCCACACTTCAAATAGAAATTTTACAATTCCTCTGTTTCTTGACAAGAGGGGAAAACATTGAGAAAATATTTACTAGCTTGTTTCTCCCATCCACTGGAAACAGTACAGCTGTGGGGAAGTTATCTGTGCTTCTTTACATAAGGCATATGCTTATGTATACCTTAGTTTTCAAATAGTGACAGCATATCAAGGTAGCATATTTGATTCTTCTGCATACGTGAATGTTACTTAAATGATCCCACGGTAATGTCTGCAGTGATGCCATATGCAATACTCCAGCTCAACGTGGTACCAGAGTTTGGCATTTGCACCGTTGTCAGTGTTTTGCCAGACAATCATCTCAGTTATTCTTTGTGGTTTGCACCATAAAGGGTTGGATCCTGCTGGTCCCACCTTTGAGTATGCTGATGCCCTCACACGCCTCTCCCCGGATGATGCTGACTTTGTGGATGTCCTGCATACCTACACCCGAGGCTCTCCAGATCGCAGCATAGGGATTCAGAAGCCTGTTGGTCACATCGATATTTACCCTAACGGTGGAGGTTTCCAGCCAGGTTGCAATTTGGGAGAAGCTCTCCGTCTGATTGCTGAAAAAGGCTTTGCAGGTGAGGATGCTGTGAAACAAACAATGTAACATCCAAAGGAAGATTGTCATCCAAGGCAGAGATCTGGACACACAGATTTGTTCTTTTAGGTGCTTTTAAAACTCTCCCTTAAAAGCCCAGCCATGGTCTAGTTGTTCTTGCCTGTTGATGGCATCGCTTAGGGTTTTATATCATTATGTGTGAGTGTATACATATTTTGTATATATTTTTCTTTGAAGATGTGGATCAGCTGGTGAAATGCTCTCATGAACGATCCATCCACCTCTTCATTGACTCCCTCCTCTATGAAGAAAAGCCCAGCATGGCCTACCGCTGTAACACAAAAGAGGCCTTTGAGAAGGGCCTCTGCCTGAGCTGCCGGAAGAACCGCTGCAACAATTTGGGTTATAAGGTCAACAGAGTGAGAACAAAGAGAAACACCAAAATGTACTTGAAGACCCGTGCTCAGATGCCCTACAAAGGTAGGTTTTGTTGGCTTACTGGTGAGCAAGGCTGATGCTTTTGCTCAGCTGTGCATCAGGGTGGGCACATGCTGCAGATGACAATATTGCTGTGTTGGTGCCTACAGTGAGCAGGGGTCAAGCCTGCCTGTGTTTAGCTTGCCCGCAACCTAAAGTGCAGGGTCAGAACATCAATGTCATTTTATTCAAGGTGTGGTGGTTGTGGGTAGAATACAAAAAGGGGGGTGTTTTGAAACAAATTTCTAAGTGACAAAATGAAAAGAGGATTTACTCTGCAGCCCAGACAATGACTCCACTTGGAACAACTGAATCTTCTGAATTTTTTCAGTATTTTTTTCATCCAATTGAATTTTTCCCGCTGCTGGGAAAATAATCAGCAGAGCTCAGCCTGATGAGTAACTTGCTTAAAGATGTGCAGCCACCAGATTTGTGCTTTTCATACTGCTTTTGCCAGAGGAGCGCCACCCCTCATGTTAAAATCTCACAGCAGTTTTTGATTTCCATTGCCACGGTGGTAGGTCTGAAAAGGACACTGCCAGAAAGAACTGGATGGCTTTCAGCTAGGGAAATAACTGCTAAGTTGGATTTTAGTTCTTTAATTTTTTTCTCCCTAGTTTTGACTGTGCCACACGGTATATTCATTGCTGTGTGCATTGTGTGATGGACTAGCAATCAGAAGGCACATTCCTGCAGTGTTAGAACAGCTGCAAGAACAGAGTTTTGTTGGCATTTGGCACTTAGTCTGTGGTGTCAGATGGCTGAATTTTCTTCACCAACAGTCCTGTATGAAGAGGGCACAGCTCTTTTGTTCCGTGTCAAGGGTTGCATATCTTGCACACTTACAACAAGTCTGAAGGCAATACTGTGGCCTCTGTGGTTATTATGTTGTCAGTCAACTGAAATTGAAGTTTAGTTGCAAGGNTTTTTTTTTTTTTTAAATTATGATAGCCTTGCATCCTAATTGTTACCTTCTCACAAAAATAGTACCCTGGATACCCACATAGCTCCTCAGTTTAGTGATGCTGGTGTGTTCCAGCACAGGATTTCTGTAGGGTTTTGTTAGTATTTGTCACCAGCAGTCTCTTTGGAACTTGAGAGATTTTTCGTAATGGCCTATTCTTTTGTGTTCTTCTTCCAGTGTTCCATTACCAGGTCAAGATCCATTTCTTTGGAAAGACAAATACGACCAAGACAAACCAGCCATTCCTGATTTCTCTGTATGGCACTCTAGATGAGAGTGAGAACATTGCTTTCACACTGTGAGTAGCTACAGAAACAATTGCAATGCACTAATGAGTCTAGCCTAAATCCATTAAAGCCACAGCTGAAAAACTTGGGTTCTAGCTCCAGCTACAGAAATCTGTCTTACAGGGTCCCAGAATGTGTTCTTGTCATTGATCAAGGGTATGCATCATTCATCCATTGCTAAAGTTAATGATCTGAGCTCTATGGGAGCCATTCTTTACATGAGATCTGAAGCATGGAAATGAGAAGGTCTGACCTATGGCTCAGCCTAAGAAGAATTTTCGAGGTGTGGATGAGTCGCCCTCCACCTCCCCCACAGCTTTATGCCATGTTCTGGCTGTGTTAAAGCTCCTTCCAAACCTGAATGTGACCTGGATTTAATTGTCAGATTGGGCTGAAGACCTCACTGTGGAAGCTGAGGGATACATGTTTCCAAAGCTCTGCAAAGAAGCATAAATCAGTGCTTATACACCTTGCATGTGGGCTGGAAGGGAATGGGGCTGGAAAGCACCAAGGTGTACTTCCTACTCCAAGGAAATGCTCTACCTAAACTGTTCCTGGGTGGAGTTTGTCTAACAGCTCCCTGAGAGCCACCAGCGATGGAGAAGACGCCTCTTGCCTGGCTGTCTGTCCCAGGCTTTTAACTAGCTTGCTACAGAAAACTTTTGTTTGCTTCTCTGCAAAAGCTTCAAATCAAGTGTCTTTTTTTTATTATTATTTTTTTTTTATTTTTATTTTTTCCTCTTGTTCCATCCATCAGAACTATGGAGGACAGTTTGCTTTCTCCCTCTTTGAAGTACTTAGTCTTGATTTGTTTTCCCTTCTCTTCCTCTAGTTTTCTCTCCTTTAGATTAGAAAGCCCCCATCCCTCTAATATTTCCATAGTTCACTTAAGACTACTGGTTAGTCTTTTTGGCTCTAAAGACCTTTCCAATAGCTTTTTTTTTTTTTTTTCTCCTGAATCCCTGCAGGCCTGAAGTCTCCTCAAACAAGACCTTTTCCTTCCTGATTTACACAGAAGTGGACATTGGTGACCTGCTTATGCTAAAGCTGCAGTGGGAAAAAGACACTTTCTTCAGCTGGTCAGACTGGTGGACTCCTTTTACATTCAACATCCAGAGAGTCAGAGTGAAGTCAGGCGAAACGCAGAAAAAGTAACTTGTTTTCATTGTCATGAAGTATCTTGGTTTTAATTGCCGGTGTTTCCTTATTCCTGGTATCTCACAGGGCGGGACAAAACATGGAAGGCAGTTACAAATAAGTGCTGCACTGACAGTCAGGGCTTCAGTAGCACCAGCCCTGCATTTATTTCAGCCAAGTTCAGCTGTTTGCTTCCACTGGGATCTGCAATCTGTAATTTTACTCCCACAGAACTCATTTGCATCCCACTGTCTCATTTGCCTCAGGTTGGTTACACTACACAGGAGAGGATCTCCACGAGCGGCTCTGATTGTATTTGCAGTTTCTCTCCTCCTCTCTCTTGCTGGACACATGTACAGGTTTTCATGCAAAGACCATGCTTAGAAGGAGATTTTTAGAAACCTTTCAAAAAATGCATTTGCACAGGAAATAATTGCTTCATTAAGCTGGATTTTCTTGGGAGCAGGAAGTATCTTAATGGTGGGTGGGAACTGAAACACATGACTGTTGCATGATGTTGCTAATACATGAATGTTAAAACAGCACTTAGTCTGAGCAGTACAGCTTTCACCTGAATCTTTTGAAGTATTTAGGTTCATTAGACGTGAGATCTGTCAGCAGAAAATGGGTTTGGAACAGAGAATACGCATGTTCTATGTACAGTGTTGTGAATAGTATGTTCCTTCTCTAAATAAACAAGGCAGTCACTTTATCAAAAAACAGTTATCAGAGCTGAGCAAATACAGGGGTTGGGAAAGTACTGATAAATAGGAAAGCAACCACTCAGGTTTGCTGGAATTGGCAACCTACTCTGTTTGCAAATATTTAAGGGAGCAAGGCTTTCTTCCAAGATCATTAACCTGAATAAAAAGTCACACGACTGGTGTAAATAAAAATCCAAGAGACTTCGAGGTAGAGCCTCTGCTGTATTAGCCACAAGAATATTTTATGCAAATGACTGGCAAAAGTTATAGCTGCAGCTTGAGGTCCATACATAGTGGTTTTACCAGGTTTTCTTGCACAGTGATTCTTTTCTTACAGAATTCTTTTTTTTTTTTGTTTGTTTGTTTTTTCTGTTTTGTTTAAATAGTTTTCTGCCAGTGATTGTCACAGGCCGGTAAAGTAGTAGTGCCCCAAATGACAAAGCATGAACGCTGCTTCCCAGTATCCCGTTCTTGCACTTGCAACAAGATGTCTGGCTCAGTTATCTGAATGTCCAATATTTATTTCACAGGGTAGTGTTCTGTTCTCGAGATGGCACCTCGCGTCTTGGTAAAGGAGAAGAGGCAGCAATATTTGTGAAGTGCTTGGAGCAGCCTGTCAACAGGAAGAGGGGAGGGTAAGAGCAAACACTGTTGTCTTAAGGTTGTAGAAAACTGAACGGATCTCATAAAACTTCAAGATTTGGTTGATTCTGCACTAACCTTCTAAAAATTTTGGAAGCATCACAGATCAGTCTAACCTGAGGCTTGCTTGTGGCAGCTTTGACAGCTTAAATCCCCCAAACTGGGTTCTCTGCTAACCATCTCCCTGTGTGGTTGTTGCCACATAAGTACAAGTCACTCTCTCACACTGTGGTGGCAGCCAAGTATAAATGTTACTGTTAAAGAGGGTTTACTAACAAATCCTCTGTTTTTAGAGGGCACTAACACAGAGGAAAGCTTTCCTCTACCTAAGGATGTTCTACATTCAGCCTTAATGCAAGGACATCCAAGCACCCATACTGAGTCAGTCCAGAGCCCTTCCTCCTCAGTGGCCAGATGCAGGTTTAGAGGCTGGTAGAGAAACAGAGCAGGCACACGCAGGTGCTCTCCCTTGCACGCTGCTTTCTGCTGGGTTAGTGACTTCCTGAGATTTGCACCTCAAATTTGCATCGAGATTGCATCTCAGTGTTTAATAGCCCCTGGTGCATTTTCTTTCCTGATTAGTAACTTCTCTGACCCAGAGTAAACTTTCAATGTGTGGCCAATTTTATTTGGACTTTATCCACTAAAGTTTGAGCTGGAGAAATGGTTATATTTATTTTAGTTCAGTTGCTATGGGTGAAAGGTCTCTTGGGGATACTTGCAGACAGATCTTTTTCTGCATAAAAAGGCACGTGTGCTGACCTTCACTCTAGGGCAATGACCTGGCGAGGCCTTGAGAGCAATGTGTGTGTGTTTGTGTGTGACACACCTGTAAAATCAAGTGGCAGCCAGGAAAGGCCTAACGACATAACTTATTTTCCTGTTAAGTAGTATTTTTGAATCTTGAGTTTCAAAATAAGACAAAAATTGAACAAGTGTCTTATGTCTTTAACTTCACCTTGTCTGTATTTTTTTTCTTCCCACAGTGCCAAGAAAGCCTCTAAAGAAAATTCTGCACATGAATCTGCTTAAAAGTGACAAGAATGAAGATTTTCCACACTGGGGAGGAGGAGAGTCTGTTCATCCCAGTGAACTGGATGTTCAGAACCAAATATATAGAAATATTTATCTGCTGCTGGCTTTTTTTGCCTGCTATTCCTAGCTATCTTAGGAGACTTCTCGTAAGGAAGTCTCAGCATAAAAAGTTACTAACCATAAAGATACATTATCCAAATAGTGTAAAACAAAGAAACCCCCAAAACAAATTGCCAAAGGCTTGAATGTTAGGAAGGAATAAGTGATTTTGCTTAATCATGGTGCCTTGTGACAAAGTTTCTTGACATCAATTCCTCTATAGCAATTTTGTAGTATTTATTGAAAAGAAGCAAAGCCCTGTACCTGGCTTCTTTTTGGAGTCTTCTGGAACTGGACAGGTTCCCCCTGCCCTTCTTGCTTGGCTAACTGAATTTTCAGACAGTTCAGTGGCTAGAGTTCATTGCCTTCAAGTGTGTGTTTAGCAAATGAGTAGGCTTCTCATGTGAAAAAATACCTTTGCTGTGTGTGAAGCTATAACTGAAAGATGTCAGGGACTGACTCAATATGGGGATGAATTTTCTAGTTTGTGGTTATGAATGTGTTTTATTGGGGGTAGATGCCAGTGCTGCTTAGCAATTGTTATGATCTGTTAAGCTATATACTTCTATGCAGCATATCCTGGAATAAACAGCAGTTGTAGGAGAAGACGACAATACCAGTGTCCTATGCAGACATTCACCTTTTCATTTGTGCTTTCATCCCTTGAAAATGAAGCCATCAAACCTCCAACACTGTGCTAAGTAAGGAACTGCAATGGAATCAAGCCACCAGAAACCACAGGGAATGGATTTTTTTTCTCTCTCTCTCTCTCTCTCTCTCTTTTTTTTTTTTTAACCACTTGCTTATGTCCCTGATACTAAAACTAAGAATTTCCTTGCTGTTTGACCCTGAATGTCAGTCATGCAGCTGAGTGACAGTTGTATCCAGTCCTCAGTGCCACTAAATCTGCTTGACATGTGACAAGCATACTTCTGCTTCCCTGTACTGCAATTGTGACTTCCAGTGACCAGCCTGTGTTTGTTGCTTAGCTGTGACATGATGCTAGATACTAGGAGTTGCTGGGTTTTCTGACTTGAGGTGGAATTCAGCAGGGAGCAGGAGCTGTGACATTTAAAAAGGGACTGATTTTGTGATGCACAAAAATGAATGCTCTGAAAAACACTTGAATTAGACATGCTCTGAGTTGCCAAAAATAGATATATTGAAGGCTTTCTGCTTTCCCTTTCTTTAATGTGTAATTTTTCTAGTGCTTGGGAAAATTCAATAGTCTTCATTTAGCTTTCTAGAGGATAAACAAAATACTGGGGAGGCAGAAGGGTTTGAAGGTAGACATTTGGAGAAATGTAATGTGAGCTATTGATGCTGGTTTTCATAGTCTTTTCCCACGTGTGCAAGACAAAATGTGGAGGTGGTGATTCTCCAAGATCATCCTATCTTTAAAGCAAAACCAACATAAATACATATACATGCACAGTTTTTTTTTTTTTTTTTTTTTCTCCTAGCCATGGCTGCTAGTATATATGGGGATAAAAGTCTTAAACAGTGCAATATGTTGGAATATTAATAACTCCAAAATTGCTTACATTTGATTTCCTCACTACAGATAGGATGAGTCATTGACGGTGGGGTTGAGTATTGAGCCACAGCATTGGAGACCTCTAAAAATAAATACAATGATATATTCCCTATAGACTTCACATTTTGTTGCAATCTTCTCTTTAGAGTGAAAGTTCTCTGGAAATAAAATGTGTTTAAACAGGTGTGCTCTTAATACAATATCTAATACAAACACATACAGAATTTGGATACAAAATAGTGAAGGTTCTTTTACATGGGGACACATGATTTAGCTTTGAATGTTATTTATTAGCTGTAAATACCATATTTATGTGTTTAAAGGTAGTTTGTATATATTGCTGAAGTTGCTGAGAGTCTTTACATTTATACAGTTGTGTGGTATTAATCCTGTATATAGCTTTCAGAGAGACTTTTATCAAAAAACCACTTACACTACATTATTTCCGGTGTGGTTAATAAGTTTTTAAAAAGAGAAAGCTCCTCAGTTTTGTACAGAATGGAAACCTATGGTTTTAATAAAACTCTCAAACTGATGCCAAAGTCAATAGTTTCATTTTGATGAAACAATCTGCTGTATATGTCTTATGTGAAGTACACAGCCTTTTACTTGTATTCTGAGATGAGAAGGTGGGGTAAGATTTTTTTTATTTTTTCTTTTTAATGCAAGTTGTGATCTTTTTTTGGGTTTTGTGATACCTTTTGGGAAATGTGAAAATCACAAATCCAGATACTAAAGAATCTCTTTGTGTCTGTGAATATCTCAATCACAAGTGAAGCAGCTGGTCACCTTCAGTGTGTGGTTTCCATGTTTCATGCAATCCTAAAACAGCCCATAATCTGAAAGTCTCATTTCCTTTTTTT
>VXAA01004533.1:49539-93575 GCA_013399115.1 Anseranas semipalmata | reverse complement strand
AACCCCCACAAATTTTAAATCTCTTTTTTTTTTTTTTTTTTTTTTTTTTTTTTTTTTAGCAGAACTATGCTTCTGCACCTTCCTGTACCAAAATAGAAACCTTTACTGCAAATCATACTTCTGACCAGTTGGGTACAGGAGGCAAGCACTGTTCCCTAACTACCACTTCCCAAAGGGACTAGCAGTGAAAAATCGCTTTGGCCCATACTTGTGCATAGCTGAGCTCAGGCCTGAGCTCAGCCATTGACCTGCGTGGGCTCCAGCAGCCAGAATTACCCTGTGATGCACAGTGAGGCTGTACCAAGGCTGTTTGAAGGGGAGCGCTAGAATTAAGGAGAGTTGTAGCAACATGTACATGAGGGACAGTATTTAGAGCAGCTCTGGCGTGGTTAGGGACAGCTCTATGGCAGGAGCAGAGCTTTCCTCCTGGTGCAAGCAGAGAGGAAGTGTGCAACAGAAAAAGGATGGGGCATAAATGCAAAGGATGAATGGAGGAAGAGGGACGAAAGAGAGAAGTGGTGGAACAGAAGTACCCTGGGGAAGTGAATGGGAGAGGGAAGACAGGCAGGGGAGGAACCCAAACTGCAATAAGGGAATGAATGGAAATGCTAGCAGCAGGTGTTTTAAGGGTACTTGCTGCTTCCCATGTGTCAGAATCGCGGTTGCGGGACTGGAAGGACTTTTACAAGACAAGGCGTGTGACCACATCTCCTAAAAGCATCCTGCGTGTATATATATACATATATATATCTATATGTACTGCATCATTTGCAGTAGTAATGTTATGATATTATGATTCTTTTAAAGCCACAAGAATCTCACTACACTAAACATGTTAATAGGTAAAGCAGAGAAATTGTTTTTGGTGGAGGTACAAGAACCCAGGAACCCCCTGGAAGCCTGCATTCATTTCTGGCCCCTTAACTCTTGCATTTTGCTCTGCAATCCCAGCTACATCAGGAAAGGTGAAGATCCTTGTGGTCACCCCTGACCATGGCAGCCAGTGCAGCCTCTGGACGGGGTTATAGGGGACAGACAAAAGCCCCATGGCTAACCAACGCATCTCACCAGTTAATGCCTTGAACAGGCATGAAGAGCCATTCTTGGCTGGAAAGAAAGAATGAACAGAAGAGTTTCAGCCAATGCACCTGCAAGGCAAAGAGCCTTGACTCAGGTACCTACTGCCTGGATTTTACTCCTACATATTTCATTTTGAGGAATTTTTGGAACCCAGCGATGAATGTGCTGTCTGTAGGTGTCTCCATACTCAATTAGCAACTTGGTAGCTAGCTGCTGTGTCTCCCTGCTGAGGCACCTCCTTCTTCAGAGGTGTCTGAAACATGGCACCTGGTTTCACATCAAGGGGGCACACATTTTAAAAATAAATTGCAGGGGGCAAGGGTTCCTGAATAACAGCTTATTGCTCAAGTACAAGAAGAGTTTTTGTATAAAAGCTGAGCGAGCACACAACCGATCCAGCAGTGAGCAAACTGTTCCTCTTTCCACGTCTATGAAGTGGGAGGTTGATCCAGGATTTCCATGTGCCTCGAAGTCTTGAAGACCAGTATAAATCCCACTGCTTTATAGATCAACAGGTAATTTTTTTTCCATCACAAACTGCAGTGACTAACTATGGAAGATGCTTCTCTGCCTTCAGATAATTTTGTGTCTTTTTTTTTTTTCTGTGTTATGAACAAAATGTCAGAAGCTTGCTGCTTTGAATGAACAAAACATTGCAAATGTGTTGCTTCTGGTCAGAAACAGATATTGAAAACAAATTTTCAATAAAAAGGAAGAATTAAAGTAGCTATAGTATTTTCCTTTCTGCTAACAGTAAGGCAGCTGTCAATGCAGGGCTCTCCATATTCTGGCTCTGTCAGTCTGAAGCCAGCAATATCAAAATCCACACATCCAAGGGGACCAGTCGAACTGCCACCGAGTCATCATTCAGGAAGTAAGTTACCAGCTTCTCTTGCTGTCTCTTTCTAGAAAAGTCTTCTAGCCAGATGTCATTTATAGCAGGTCTGGAAAGTCACCAGTTTACACATAAACAAATAAAGGGATTAGCATTCTCCAGTGACTGAAGGAGAACAAGGAAATGAGAAGAGGAAGGGAAGGGAACCATTTGGCAGAACATCCCACATAGGGCTTGACTCAACAATGCCTTTACATCCGTGTGTGGTGCTATCTCTGCTCAGCAACGCTCAGGATGCTTCCCTAAATCATTTCAAGCTAGCTCAGCCAGAACAATGCATCCACATCAGAAAAGCAGATGCTAAACAGGGCCCGCTTTGGGTGTAGCAGGTGTTAGCATGTGGGTGCTGTGTATGTCCAATGATGTAATCTCCCAGCCATTCATGTCAGATAAACACCGTGTTCTTCATTGTAGGGCCTTCCCGTGGGAAGTAACCTGATATCGTTAGACGTGGTTCTCGCCAATGACTCTGGAGAGTCTCTGTTACTGTTCATCACCCCACCATGTCGAAGCACTTGGTGAGACAGCCTGGCTGGCCATGTGTCTGTCCTCAAAAGCGCCAGGAAGTGAGGACATGTCTCGCGTTGCTCCACCTACCAAAGCCTTTTTTTTTACCCACAATTAGATTTAAACCTGGAATCTTCTAAATAGTGAAACAAGGACACTCCCAAACAGAGAGTACTGCCAGTGCCAGCCTCACGTCTTCATATGCAAAAGCGCTTCATGGAAATTAGGAGCAGGAGGAACAGATTCCCATGCTAGAACACGTTGAAAAAATGCTAAGAATAGCCACACTTTTTTCAAAAGAAGCATTTTTTTTTTTTTTTTTTTTTTTAAGTCTTCAAAAGAAAGCTTTCCTTGTCATTATTGCCAGGTCCTCAGGCTTTGGTGAGGCCTTTGCTTCCTTCCCATAGCATGCTGCCTTTGGGAGCTTTTGTGGTCTCCTCCTGCAGCCTGAGGGGTTGCTGCTGCACAAGTCTCCCTTAATCCTTGGGATGAAAAACCTCTCCTGTGGCTGTCATTGGATGTGAGGGGAGGACTACAAGGTCTGTGCTTCTGATGAAAAGGCTGACTCTGTCCTCACAGTGTGAGGCCTAATCCAAACCCACTGAGGCTGGGAAAAGTCTTTTTTTCTGACACTGTGGGCTCTTGAGTGCTTTTCTAACACCTGGCATGATACCCCAGTTTTAAAATGAAATAACAGCTCAAGCTTTCCTGTCTTTGCTCCTCTTGTGATGGTTACCAAACTGCATACCATATCAGGCCATGCTCTGCTCCAGTGCTAAGTTAAATACCACCTCTAGATGACTTCCCACAAATATTCCCAGCATCTCTGGGAAGTCAGACTCAGTACAGACTTGCTAATCTATGGGATGCCAGAACAAAACAGCATAATTGCACTGATGTAAGAAACACCCAATTGAAAAAGAAAAAGAAAAAAAACAAAAGAAAGAGAAAAATCTGGCACATAATACCCCATTCAACATCTAGGGGCTTTTGTAGGAGGATATGAGACTTAGAAGCTCCAAAGTAAACCCCATTGTTTGCCTTGACCTTCTTGCTGGCAGGCCAGATGTTCCCTTGAACAAGAGAAGCCATCTCAGGGATGCTGTCATGTCACTCCAGCTCGATGCTCTGTGTGGCATGCTACCCCCATGTCCCCAGTGGTGTGTCCCTTCCAGAGTCTTTCTCTGAAGCCAGGCATGGTCACAGTGATTTTTAAATTCCTTGCTTCTGCCAAGCTGCACAATGGTATAGCTAGGGCAGGTCGTTTCTCGATCTGTAGCAGGGAGGTTCAACTGCCAGATGGCTTGACTGAAGTCTACATTTTGGAGAATTATCTTATATGTCAGTGTCAATTTTGAGAGGAATAAAAGAAAAGAAAAAGAAAAAAGAAAAACAGAAACAATAGAGAAAAAAAAAAAAAGAGCAGAGATGTCTAACAAAAAGCAAGAGGGAGTAAGGAGTCTTTGGTGTTGCAGCAGGTCCTAGAGCACAGTACTGTAATTTAGTGAAATCAGCCATACCAAGACTAATACAGTAAAGCTGTTAAGCACACCCTTGTTTTTAAATACACATTCTCCTGACATCAAGAAAATTGAATTGTGCACCTGTAAAGCACACTTATGTGCTTTACACTGTGCTGATATCTATTAAAAATGTTTAGGCCATAAAAACAAATCCTATAGAGAAGTGATAATGATGAATCAAGAGCCATAACAGAAAAATTGCCTAGATTACAGAACAAAGAGCAAGATATAAATAAAGGTTGGAAAGTAGAAGCACATATTCAGCTGGTTAGTTACTAAGCAAGAGGAATAAATTAAGAGGAAGAGGAAAAGTAAAGAAGAGCTCTGCCTTAGCAAATTATTCCACCCAGAACACCCACCCACATATTCTTGAATGTAATTGAACTATTATTTATATATGACTAATTTTTTCCCCCTTTTAAAGTATTTATAACCCAGACACAAATTTAAGCCAAATTTTCTTGTTTATCTTGGCAGAATTTTGCCCTTTGCTTAGAAGGGTTTTCAGTACAAAGGTAAAAAATAGATCTTAATCTCTCTGATTTTATTTCCCAGGCCTTAAACAGGAGACATAGACCAGGCTTAGTGCAACAGAAACGCTACTTTCAATATCAGTCTTCTCTTCACATGGGGAGCACAGAACAATGATGGAGGAAGTCACCCCTCAGCAAATACATACACAATGGCTGATTGAAGATGTTTGTTTTTTTTCCCCCCTTTTTTCTTTATAGAGTTTTGTTCATGTGCCTTGCTGTAATTCTTTGTTTTTCCTTTAACATCAGTGAATTTAGGAACCCTGGGGAGAAATCAGGGAAATGCTGAGGAACATTCTTTTGACAGTAACTTCACTCTCTTAATTAATGCACGTCAGTTTAAATCTGGAGTGAAAAAACAATGGCATTTTTGTGTCTGAATGTTTTTTAATGGAAGTTTAAGCACCCAATTGCATTTAAAGTTGGTTGTCATTTTTTCTCCTGCATTTGAAAGCATCATTTTGAATACGCATGGAGAGGCAGCAAAAGAGGACTGGTCCCTTTTACACAAAGTTTATTTGGGGTACTTTGTCAGCATTCCTACTTAAGTAGCCCTCTCTGAGGCATTTCAGTTACTTTTCTGAACGCCTGGCTAAGGGCCCTGATTTTGTTTGTTTTCAGCCGTTCTCTGACAGGGATCCCCATGGTGACACCTTGTTAGCTGTTAATATAATAGGTCCATTGCCTTCAGGACTTTTCCTTGGGCATCTTAGGGGTAACAGTAACTGTAGTTATGTAGAAACATTTTCTTCCAGACAAAGTACAACCAAGTTGCCAACCAGATCTGGAAAGCAGCAATTAAATACGCAGAGGAGAGAGCTCCTATTTCCTTACCATGCTTGGACATCTTTATGTAGGTATGACTAAGCCTCTTTGACCTTCTCCCCAAATGTACAATAACTTGCTGCTGAATCTTTTTCTCCATTTCTCCTTTCATTTCTCAGTTGACCAAATTCACAGAATTCAGCATCCTGCCCTGACACCAATGCCCCTGTGACCCCTGTACTTGCCTCTTAGGAGCTTGGTGAATTTGTGTGTTACTCTTTGCAAGACTACCTGCCTCCAGCCAGCTTGGAGATAAGCCATAATAAGCTACCTCTCTAAGAAGGTCTCTGCAAAGTTGTTTTGCCTTTCCTATTAGATTCCCTTTGCCCCCAGCTTCTGATCTAAGCCAACACAGATGGGCAGAGGAAGCCACCATATTGAGAAAATAAGATAGGTGTTTCCAGGTTCTCCATGAGTTGACCACGTAACATAGCAGAATAGAAGGACATATCTGTGAAACCATCTTCTGTCAATTGCTCTGCAAGTTCATTTAAAGTTATAGCAATAGTCTCTCATTTGGACTTTCCTCTGTGCAACTTGATGACATCTGGAGGACTATGAACTCCATATCCTATGGAGAATATCCTCTCCACTCCATGTCCTGTTTTCTGTAGAATTCATTGTTGACGTATGTACAATGTTGTTAAGCAAGAGCACATTTCTCCCTATGTGGTGGTGTATGCATGTTGCTAGGTGGATTAACTCTTACATGCTTGGCTAGTGTAGGTTAAAAAAAAAAAAACAAACACAACAAATATATATATTATATACTTGAATTTAAGTGCTATGTTGAATATTTCTAGAAATAAGATAAAGAATATTAAATCCTTGAAGAGAAACATTTTCATCATTGATTTAAGTAGAACACTGTATACTGGACTGAAGGAAAGACTGTTTGCAGAATAAACATTGCATCAAATTCAGGTCTCCCCTAGCATTGTGCCGGACCAGACTTTCTAATTTTACATAAACTGACGGTGAGTGGATTTCAGCTGTTTATGGAAGAGATGCTTGAAGATTTGTAATAAGGATTTGAGGAAGCTCCAAAACTGTGTTAAAAACTGTCTGATTGCAGGAGAAGAGGATCAGCAGCCTGCTTCCTACAGGCCAAGCTTGGTCTATGGTGCATTTGAGCCTAACAAAACCTCAGTCAATATATCAAAACAATGAAGGACCATCACATCAAAGCTGAGATGGTAGAAGCCCTAACTCCAATCACCTGATAAATGTATTCCACAAGCAAGTGACCTTCTTGACCTGTAGGAACACCTAAATCACTGTTGTTAGCACTCAAGATGTGGATTTCAAGGGCTGCAGCTTTGGAGGAGGTGTCACACAGCTCTCTGCCTTAAGGAAAGTGATCTGAAATGTGACAGTAGCTGAGCCAGAAAAGAGATAGTGGATGCAAAGCTTAGAGAATAGGCTGGATCCAGGACCAAGAGTAAAAGAGACCTTTTGGTTAAGGACTGTTACAGGAGAACATACCATGAGGCACCTTCTGTTGAAAACAATTATGTTGCTTTTACCAAAGTATTTTCATTGTGGACACCATTTGATTCTACACCATCTTCCCCCATAAAAAAAAAAAAAAATCAATATCATGGGTACCATGAACAGAGATGTGAAGTGCTATAAAGAGGAACAGCCAGGAACACAGCTCTTTTGTACAAACAGGCTGACAAGAAACATGCCTGCGTTCTTCCTACCTCTGCTGAGTTGGGCAACAGACTAAGAACAAAAGGTACTTCTAAGGCCTACAAAGCTGAGACGCTATCCCATAGCAGTGCCAAAGATGAGTGCCTACTAAACCATTAAGCAAAAAAACAGATGACCTTGCACAGGTAAGGAACAAAAGATGTTGCACAGCGACTGGGAGAAGCATCCCATAAATGTGGGAACTCATGAGGTTACCATCAGCTGACTCTGTAAGAAAGGAGGGGAAAGAAGTGCCTTGGCATGCATGGATCTTGTGCACACAGACTGTGTTACGAATGTTGTGTGGAAACTAGCTGGTAAGAGGAAAAAGGATCATTTGGGAGAAACTCTGAGAATAACTTTCTGAAAGGACAGAAAGGTCCAGCATAACACCCCAAGCAGCTGGAAGCAGCAGGGGTTGATGCAGAGGAGGAGGAGAGATTGGTCAATATTTGGGCTTCAGCCATTGCTGTTTGAAGAGCAATGTAATGTAAGAAAGATCCTTGCTCTCCTTGCTCTTTAACAATGCTGAGACAAATAATTTCACAAACGGGGCTGGGGGAAGAGGGGGGGTAGCATGAGTGAGTAAATACTGTATCACTCACTTGCAGCATTTATCAGCACCTTTCACATTTGTTAAAGTTAAAAACCAGTGAGGGGGAGAGAGAGCGAGGGGAAAAAAAAGCTTTCCTAGTAACTCAGTACTCTGAAGACTGAACGCTGAAGATAAGCTAGTCACTGCCATGCAGTGCTGGGATACCATGCATGCTCAACCTCCCACCCCCGTGAAATTGTGGCAGAGAGCTAGCTGGGTCCTTCTTACTCAGTCACAGCACAGCTTGGTCTGATCTCCTCAACTTCCCACGGCATCCCTTACCAGGCATGTCTTGGATTATCAATGGCCCCAGATCTTCCTCTTCTCTCTCCAGGAAGCGTGAGAACAACCCTTTTTCCTTATGGGTGTAGGTGACATAACAGTAAGCTCAGAAATCTCATCCTTTCCTCTCTTTTGTGTTCACAAATTACAATTGACAGGCAGTCTTTATAGGCTCAGAGGTTTTCCATCTTTGACTCAAACATTCCTCAGAATAAAGATGGAGGTGAGAATGGCCTTTTACAACACTACCAAGAATGCTCTGAGGGATATGTGTACAAGGGCACCCTTGCAGGAGGGCCAGCTGTCTGGCATTGTACCCTCCCCATGGATGTTTGAGGTCCTGCTGATATGAGAAGAATGGATTGCCGGACTCCTTTGCTAGACTTGTCCGTCATTTCTATGCTCAATGTACTATAAAACCTATGCAGTACACACACACACACACACACATTTTTTAATTTTCTGCCAGCTCTGGCCAAAGAAAACTTCCAGCAGCAGTGCACAAGCTCTTCATGTTGTGTACAGTGCAGCTAGTGAATTGCTTCACCTGATCTGGGAGATCTGTTGTGCTCTCCTGGTAAAAGGCTGAGTCAGATGGAGAAGTTTGGGCACCTCTGCATCTTCTGGAGACACAGACCCTTGAGTCCTTCTCCCTGAAAGACAGCTCCTTCTTACACTTTTGACAGGAAGAAAAGAGGCACTGAGGCTGGGATATTTTCACAGAGCTGTGGGTAGGCTTCATGTCTCCCTCTGACCACACATTGAAAATGGCTCTTACACATTATCAATTCCTGGGAGACTTGTTTGTCTCCTTCAGAGGCCCCTTGGTAGGCAGATAAGTCGGCAAGAGGAGCAGAAGGCTCCCGCTAGAAGCGGGAGAATCTCAACTGAAGAATGGAGAGCTGTTTGAGAGCCATGTGAGGAGCGAAAGTGCCCATTGCTCTTTTCAACAGTGGTAGTGATGAGCTATGCCCACCACAGTATAGGGGAAACCACAGCCTCTGTGGATGTGCCCTTCCCCTTCTGGTGAGGGTGGGCACCAGCATGCAGAGAGGGGAACTGGTTGCTGCAGAAGAGGAAACAATCTGAAAACAATATAGACAAGGAAGAAATGGCATGCAAATGGCATGAGTGGGCAGTGAGAAGTTACTCACTGCATCCTTGTCACGTTACTCGCCTTCCCAAATATAATTTGTCCCCCGCCCCCAGCCTCCAGATGAATGTTCAAGGGCACAGCTCTTTCCAGACTCTTTCCTGACCTCTCTCTCTCCTTTGTGGTTCAAGGGTCACACTGTGACCCCTTACATCTTCAGCCTGGCTGTTCGGTTTCTGCAGAAGCTTTCCCAGAATGAGGCACATGGGGGGAACCAGAGAGGAGTAAAGAAGAATATGTACCAAATGTATGTACAAAGAGCCCGTGCCAGTCAGTTCCACCATGGAAATTAATCCTTCCTTTGCCTTCAGGGGAAAGCAAGGCTTGAACTCTCTGAGATCAGCAGCCTACAGCATCATAGCTCTCTAAAATCACTACATATACTTATATATGTATATATTTATAGAAGGATTACATACCTCTTTGCATACTGACTCCTCTGAGCTCCTTTTCTTGCCTCACTTTTCACTTGGATAGCTGGCAGCCATGGTAAAGCAGCCCACCATGAGACTAACATGAGAAGGGAATTAAACAATGCCACTGCTTCAGGGGAGAAAGGTTACTTTCGGACAAATTCCTGCTAAAGCGGCACGATGGCTATTTGCATGTGACTGCTGCTTGTGCACGGATGCACACAAGGTTTGATGCTGAGAGGAGGTGCTGGGCTGTTTGGGGCACTTGGCTTTAGAAATAACTTGTCTGAGAGGATTGTTTTGGCTATGGACACACAGAGCAGGCAATTTGAAGAACAATCTTAGAGCTTCAACACAGTTTTCCCCCAAGGCACTGCTGGTGAGCATGGGTTTGAACCAGCATATTTTTTTCTTTTTTTTCTTTTTTCTTTTTTTTTTTTTTCCCCCACTCTGTTATCTAGGCATTTGTGGGCCCACACCTTCCTACTGCCTGCCTATCCAACAATCATTAATGAGTTTTATTCTCATTAGAGTCTATTTAAAAAATACAGAACAGAGATAGTGGGATAGATTAAGTGACTCACCTACAGAGATTATGGATGGTTCAGCAATAGAAAGCAAGTCTTCCCATGCTCATAAAAATTCTTTCATTAGTCTCTTTCCTGCCAGGCACTTTGAACCTAATTAAGAATAGAAAAGAATTTTCCAGTCTCCTCCAATCCAAGCGTGTTCAAAATCAGAATCACTGCAAAAGAGAATTATGGCAAAACAAACAAACAAACAAACAAAAAAACAGTTCAAGACCACTTTCAAGAGAAAGTCAAGTACTAGGAAAGAAGAGGGAACATAGCAACATGCTGGTTCAATCTGCCGTCTTTCCCACTTCTGATCCCTTGTCACTGCATCATTGCAAGGAGGATGCCAGTGTGGCTTCCTTGGGTCTGAAAGGTTGAACCCTGCTGTGCTGGGCAGCCCAGCAGAACACTTCTGTAGTTTCTGGAGCCAATTTCAACTGGAAACTTAGGCTTAATGCTGGGGCAGGTCCTTCATCTTTCTCACTGCTAGACAGTGGGACTTCTTCCCTTTGCTTCCAAGTCCTGGCCTAGTGTTGCAAGCCAGGAATGCTCAGTTTATCAGTCTGTAACACTATTAGTGAGACCTCAGGCCTCGAGGTAAGGTGGCCACAGGCATCATTCCACTCAGGATGAACCCCGTTTACTGCAGACTGCCACAGCAGCCCTGTGAAGGAGAGAAAGGGCTCTGGAAGCGCTCTGCGTACTCACAGCCTCTGCACAGACTGGCATTCCCAGCCATGATGCTGCTTTGTGATGTGCTCTTCTTGTGAGGAAAATCTTTCAGGGCCCTCTCAAGAAAGGGGGATTTATTATTCTTATACTACTTAATGGCTAACACACAAAATCCCTTCTTTGTGGTTCACCATACCTCAAGCAGCAGTATGATATATTCCATGTTGCACTGAGGACACTTGGGGGAACTTTCCCTCCGCACATCTCCAGTCTGGATAGTGACAGCAATATGTCTGTGATGTATGCAAAATCTCAAGACAAAATAAAGGATGTATTTCACAGAGCACATAGTTTAAAGGCGGAAGGTCTTGACATGGGAATTTCAGATGCAGAAAGGTTATGTGCTTCAGAAGTGATTAGGCATGTTCATAGAAGAAAACTCCATCTAGGGCTGTCATGCACTACAGTAGTGCATGTGGTGCTGGAAATCCCTTGGCATCAGATGACTGGAGGCCAGGAAAGCATCTTGGAGCAATATGGCTCTTTGATCTGTTCTGCAGGTATCTGCTATTAGTCTGAGAAGGATTTCCAGCTGGACAAAGTGTCACCTGGTCCAGCTGTTCTTATATATTCCAGCTGATAGCCCTATTTAATGGTTATTCTCCTCCTAAATTAGAGCAATACAAGTACCCTTAAACTAGTTTTATTTAAATGTCTTGGTTCTTAGGGTTGCCTTAGCAACTTTGTTAAACACAACTGTAAGCGTATAAGGATTTCTCTGCCCATTACACTTAGAAAAGGACTGGAGGTANCTTTTTCTTTTTCTTTTTCTTTTTCTTTTTCTTTTTCTTTTTCTTTTTCTTTTTCTTTTTCTTTTTCTTTTTCTTTTTCTTTTTCTTTTTCTTTTTCTTTTTCTTTTTCTTTTTCTTTTTCTTTTTCTTTTTCTTTTTCTTTTTCTTTTTCTTTTTCTTTTTCTTTTTCTTTTTCATCTGAACAGGGGGTGTAAGAATCGGATTTTTAGGCATAGCATGAACATGACTTGCCCGCTCCATTACTGGTCCATACCCGCTGCTTGGTCACTCATGTTATCCATTTGAAGGGTTTGTGGAGTCAGACTAGTTTTTTTAGATTTTTAGATTTTTTAGATTACTTTTGCTGTTACAATTGAATCTATGACATAGTTAGGCTCTTTGGCAGCCCTAAAATGACACAGCCCTCCCATACAGCTGCCTACAAACAAAGAACATTGGTAATATCTCTTTAATCTGTCATATTTTTCTTGTCTGGTGATTTGTTTTGATGCTTTTCCCTCACAGAGTATAGCTGGTAAACCAGAAATCCCTGCCTGTAACAAATCTGTACTCAGCTATAAAACCTTTCAGAAGAAAAAGCTGTGGCTTTATTACAGCTCTTCTTTCTGGTTCCTGCACACACAGGCCTTCTGCACCACCTGACTTATCAGGCTGAGTGGGGTGACTTCAAACTGCTCGTAACTTCAGTTATAAGCAGGAAAGCGCATTGTTTCTTGGAGGATTTTGGAAGCTGTTCACACCAGACGGCCAACTTGGTGGACTGGAGAGTTCTGTGAAATTCAGACAAGGTATGCAATACCAACAGACTTAGCTATCCACTTTTTCTACGTATTTATGATCACTGTTGGCCTGTTTCTTATTAGGATGTTGACTCAGGCCAGAGTTCTTCAATATTAATGTCTGTCTCTTTTCCCAGCAGTGAGCTAGTCAAAGGTTGCACCACTGGTTTTGCATCTGCACCCTGTCATGGCTTGTTCCCTATAAAGACATCTGTGGAGTGTAGGAAGGCTGGCACTGCACCAAAGCAATATGAACTGAAGTGGTGATTTATTGCTTTTCCATATAAGGGTAATCAGAGGAGCTGGCAGATTGGCATTGGTCTTCAGAACAGTACTGAAGGGGGGAGCGGGAAGGAGCCTGCCCTATCACCCATTCATTCCCCTGAGGTCCTGTGACAGAGCTACACCCACCCTCTGTGACCAGCACGGCCCAAAACAGAGACCCTGTGACATCTGCAAAGGTTCCTCTCCACATTCCTCTGAATGCAGAAGTTGGCCCTCCCATGGAGAAGTCCACTTCGTTTGCCACCCACAGACCCTGAAACCTACTCAGGCCTGAACGTGGCACTGCTGAGTTCAGTAAGAGGTCCCATCACAGGTGGGCTTGTGGGAGCTGATGCAGGATCCTCAGGGAAAAGGGCTTTTGGCTTTTGCAGCTAACAAGGTAACTTAATGAAGGGACAGTGTGGGTTAGAAGTTTTGCAGTATGGTTGCCATTCGCCCCACTACTCCTCAGCCCAACACTCCCACCCCCCCAAGGAAATCTCTTGCTTTAAACCCTCAGGGCAAAATTTTCTGTTGTCTGATGCCAATATACAAACAGAAGAATCCAAGCTTCACCTGCCAGCTTGGAGGCCTGATGTAGAACAGGCAGCAGCAGCAGGACTGGAGAAGGTCTAAATCCAGACCTCTGGGGGCTGCTTACCACTGTGTCCTGCACATTTCTTAGGGGTGGAAATGCCAGGCCAGGCTAAGAGAGGAGCTCTGACAGAACTGGAGGTCATTGCCATCTGAAGACAACTACTGCTGGTTTCCAGCAAGTGGGATTCTGCCAGATTTCATTCTGGCAAAATAATTTGTAGCTCTTCCCTCATCTTGGCCTGCCTGTAGCACTTATAGAGAAATGCGTGGAGAGATTTAAAACACAGTAAGAGTTCCCTCTAGAGGAATAAAGTAATAATCTACACATCTTTCTATGCTCTGCTAGAGCCAGGGCTCTATTCTCTTTACAGGTATAGACTGACAGTGGGATAAATCCATTAGTGAAGTCCAATACACATATACAAGCAAAAGAAACAAAGTGTCAGTAACACAGAAAAAAATAATAATAATAATAATAAAAAAAAACAGCAGGACTTTCCAGGGAATATCAAAGGCAAAAGAGATAAAACCAGAGCTTTTAGCATAATCCAAACAGTTTAACACAATCCATCCACTAGAAAAGAAGAAGCTACTTACTATTGCAACAAGTCTGAGAACCCTCACGGTGTTCATGACTCCCTCTGTGCTAGATGCTGTCTATTCCTCCCCTCCAGGGCTCACCACCAAGGCAGGAAAAAGAAAAGTAAATCAAGGCACAGCAAAGGAATTAGGATGTGGTCAAGGTCACAGAGAAGGTCACTGGTATGAAACAAATTTATTCATATGGATTCATTGCATCCCCAGGTCTTGTTAGTCACTATTTTTCATTAATATTTCTCTAGAGGAACTCAGTTTTAGAAGTGCTTTTGTTCCATATTCTCTGATTATTGCACAGTGTTTTCTCTTTGAAGAATTATGCAGCATTATAGAAAGGCTGCTCCTTTAACCTGGGACTCTGATCACAACGGGAACACTGTGAAAGCACATAGCCTAATGCACCAGCTGTGAAGAATTAACATTTCTTGTCTCAGCATTAACTGTTCAGAAATCTCAATAGGAAAAGCCATGGGGTTAACTTGTCCAACATCCAAACTAAACACATATGAAGGCAGAAAGGACTAGCTCAATTGCGTTGAGAAAGAGGACAGTAAATGCTTAGCTGGGAAGAGAAGAGATTCTCAGAGGGATTTAGTGTTATAACAAACTTCTTTACACATACCTCTGTAGGCTGGGCTCTACGAGAGTCCAGAGGAGACAGGCATAGGGCTCCCACTTAACTGTCATCTGAGACTTCCAGAATCATACAGCATGTCATGCTTTGGCCTTTTCCATAGCTGGGTTTAAGCATAATGCCCCCTTGCATTCACCTGGTGTTTTTCATCCCGTGGGAACGAGATTCCTTCAAAAAAGAGGGGTGAGGAATTGCTTCTGTCATTTTACACATAAGGAGAGAGAGACATGCAAAGCAAATGCCTACACTAGTAAAGGCAAACAGCTCTCTGTATCCAGGCTAAATCCCCATGGAAGAGTAGAACAGAGACACCTGCAGTTAGAAATTGTGGGCAAAGTGGCTCAGATGCAGCCTAAGTACATAAACCATCTTACCTTGGGGTAAAGGTCCAAAGTCAAAGAACTTCTAATGCATGCTCACAAAGCAGTGAATAAATGGTAAATGTGACACTTTACAAGAAATTTAATAAAAAATTTCAGGAGTGTCCTATAATACCAAAATATGGTATATCTGTCAGATATGCATACATACACACACATATACATATATATACATATATATACATATATATCAACTACCTTCCTCCCGTATTTTTTTATGTATATAACAATTCATGGAGGAAAATGGCTTGAAGTTGTTAAGACAGTCAGTGAACGAAAGATGCAGATGTCCGCATGATCCAAATGACCTTTCTAAGTGTTTGTGAAAGAGCATTTAGATACCGTTTCAAGGCAAGTAAAATAGTACTCAATATGAAAGCCACAACAGTCTGTCTGCATGCTAGCTGCTTTGTTAAACACAAAGGCCTCAAAAGGTCAGTGCAGACCTGATGTCTCTTATGTGTTGTGGCTTAGAGAGTTGAGTTGTGATAAGTAATCTGTGTGTTAAAACAAGATGTTAGAGTAGTGCTGGACCTTACCCCTTCTAGTCTGGTTTTGTGATACAGTTTCAAGAAACAATGCACTTCAGACAAGTGGAATATGAGGCGAATAATAAAAAGAGGGTTCAGAAAGCAAGCTAACGACCAGCTCAGTGTTTCAGGAGACTTGGTTTCAATTTCCTAGACTGCCTCTGCAACCCTGAGCAAGTCATTTGAAGGTCTGTGCCCTTACATTTTCAGCTGTGAGATACGATTTTTAATACTCATTCCATCACACTGCTTTGTGGGAAGAGGCTTTCCTGTGTATCTCTCAGAAAACAAAGCTGAGGTTGTGTACATTCAAAACAGGACAAAACAAAACAAAACAAAACAAAAAAACATAAAAAACAGAAATTCAAAATTTTCTGAAAAGTGCATCCTAAATAATAACTTTGAGAAGGCTCCTAGAGTTGGTGTAGCTCCATGCAGTGGGAAAATTTTGTTTTTATCACCCAAGAAAGAGGATTGTCATGACTTTTACTTGCTGCTACATACAATGCTGTTAAGCCTGTATAACATGCTTGGAACATGGTGACATGGTTCTGGTCAGCACAGACTTAGCACATGCATTAATTACCACACCATAATTAGATCCCTGGGAAGGAGTTTTGGGTGTTTACTACCCCTGTGGTAGAGTCATGAATAATGCAAAGAACATGACAAAGTTACAGAAAAGCAGTTATCTGTACTTCTTCCTATCCTGTGAACAGGAGCGGGGCTCTCCATGGTTAGGAGGAGTCAGTGCTGAGTGGTAGCTCTGGCCATGCAAGCTTGGTCCCTGGTGTCCCTGGAGGTCCTCCCCAGCCAGGTGTCCTCCAAGGCAGAGTCATGCCATCCTCCCTTTCAGGCAGAGATGCATGAGATTGAGAAGGAGGAGAGCCTCTTCCAGACTGTATGATCTTTCCTGGCTTGTGGACTGCTCCAAACTGGTGCTCATTGATTGGTGTAACGAGTCATAGAGCTAATATTCTCCTACCAGTTTAGTTGTGCTATTTTTGCCAATTACTCCTTTATTTCAAAACACCTGCATAATTGTGTTTTATCTAACCACTGCTACATCCCTAACAACTACATAACAACACGCAGAAGGTCGAAGTGGGCATCTGATATGTGTCTAACCACTCAAGTGACACCAGCTCTGCAGGCCAAGACACTAGGCCAAGATAATGTAAAATTACAGCCAGGTCTGTAAAAGACTATTTGTTAAAAAAAAAAAAGCTCCTTCTTACATGTGTTGCTAGTGCTGAATATGTCATACTGTCACTGTACACATCAAAGAAATCACTCTGACAATTAAAACATGGTGTGTAGACACAACATCAGGATGTCGCTAAGGAACTCTTTACTAGTGCAGCACTGTCCTGGCAGTGTTAAGAAAAATCTGTTTAATTACTAGAAATAAATAAAATCAATGGGGCCAGAAAATAACTGCTGCTTGATCAATAAGACGAATGTGGAAAAATGGATAATATTTATCATTTTTCTCTATTTTAAGGAATAGTATGATTTCTTTTGTGCAACTCCTCAGTTATGTTATTTGTAAAAACTTCCAAAAACTATTCATAAATTTGCATCTTTGATCTTTTAAATACAGCACTTGCATAGCCAGAGGTATTTTCTGCAACTGTACCTGTGTATCTATTTTGTCCTTCCGTTCTTGGTAATTATTGCAGTTCTTATACTTTTTGATATTAAAAAATGCCTCTGCCAGAGCTTCAGAACTCTTAATCAGGAGTGAGAAGTCAATTATGCTTCTGGAAAGAAGTCAGAAGCTGTAATTAAAAAATGTGACTACAATAGTTGCAAGGAACTTTTCAGAAGACAACAGAGTCTGTATGTTTTAGCCTATCCATAAGACAGGCTCACTAGATACTTTTATATGGGCATCCCTTGCCATAGATGTAAGACAGCGTCTGACTCAGAAGAGCAAGCAGGGCACAACACTCTCTTCATCCATGCAACAAACAAAATCAGTTACAGAAAAAAAAAAGGCAAACAATCACAAATCAACGTACAAACCAAAGCATTTGTGAGTACATATTAATTAACTCCTAGTTTTCCCAGAACTTCAGAGTACGATTCCTTTTCACAGCCTGTCAAATACCAATGTTAGGCTGTTGGTTGTTTTGTCCAAATTAGAAAATTCTAATCAGTATGTCTCAGTTGCTTCCCAAGTGACTGTTTAAATTATTCCAGTGTTTCACATGCATCTGATTTAGACTCCTCCATGCCCTTTTGTCTCCAGAGTGGAAAGGCCAGTTAAGAAGGCATTTTTAAAAATCCCAGTGGGGCCTGGGTTGAAAGCCTGGGTGAAATCTACCATGTGATTCTCAAGAACAGGGAGACTTGGCCATCATGAGGGGCTTGTTTTCCCTCCACAGAGTCCTCATCCATGTTAGCAAACACTTCCAGCTCACAGATCTGACCTCCTTATTACTGGTCACATTAAATTTCCAGAGGGTTCCTGGTCTTGGAGGTTTGTGCTACTTGTCTACAGGACTTTCTGGCTTGCTGGCCATGCTCCCGCCATTTCTGAAGCAGCAGGCAGCCCTAAGGGATGATCTCTCTCCTGGTGGCTGTTACGTTGGTCTCAGAGCTAATACACTCACATACAAATGGTTCTTCTGTATTACCATGAATCCCTGCCCAGAGTTGTGCCCATGCTCACCACAAACAGAGCTTAAAAAACAATGAAAAATCATGGCCTGCAGAATATGCTTTCCTCTGCCCAATTGTGCTGCACAGGAATGGACCACAGCTCACTTCTTTACCCGCTGCCACGTCTCTCCTTGCAATCAGTTGGCTGCGTGCTCTGCTGTAGGGCGAGGGGTGAGAAAGTAGGGTGTGCCCCTGGCGGGCTGTGCCCGCTGCTCACAGTTTAGCTGCTAGCAGGCATGTGCTCTGGCAGCCTTTGGGCATAATGATTGAGCAAACACCAGGCTCGCAGGGGAAGAAGGGAGATGGGGGGGAGCTGGATTAGAAACATGCATCCAGAACCTGCGCTGGATTATGGAAGTTTGAGACAGGAAACACATCCACTGCAGTTTTACAGGGGCTTGAGCTAGCTCCCCTCAACACGTCATCAGTACATAGGATCCTCTGTGTGTGTGTAAATTTGAGGTCCCTTTATACGTATTTCCAGATCCCTTCTGGTACACAGGATCTCAGGACTGAAGGGAATCCGACCTACCACCAACCATATTTAAGAGTTGTTATTATAAAGTTGCCTAATGTTGTGTTGAAGAACCTTGCCCATGTATTGCTATGTGGTTTTCTACAGGCAGTCTAAAATAAAACATAAAGGCCTGTCTCCAGAGGACATCCAGTTTGACTGTTATGCACGAGTAGACAGACGGACAGGGCCAGAAGACCACACACAACAAGGAGACAGCAGTGATTAGCATGACAGACACAGTTGTGGTGTCCCTGCAGCTTAGCTTGGGAGGCATTTCAGCAAAAGGGACTGCTTGGGAGGGCTGGGAAGAACAATGTGGTAGTTATATAGATGTTAATCATTGCAGACAGGATAAATGTTCTCATCTGATTAGCCTCAGTTTTAATAATCCCTATTAATCCTGCTGCAGTGAGTTCTGCAGGAGTCCTGAGAGTCTGATAGGGTTCCAAAGGTACTACTCCATGAGCTGAATGCTGGGACACAAGCAGATTCTGAAGGGCCTTCAGAATGGAAGCCTGGCAACTCATATTTATCTTTATAAAGAAAAAACCCAAAGAGGAAGCTGCAAAGAAGGGTAGACTATCCTCGGTGACAGTAGACCGTATTTTCAGGTACTGGACCTCCCATCTCTGTCTCCTTCTCTGATTCAAATCATCTTTATACTTTGGCTGCAAAATACACTTCCAGTGAGGTATCTGAAGAATGTCTTCTCATCTGGGAAACTGATTTATTTTACCAGTTCATGTCTACACAGTGTTCAATTCCAAGACACTCAGAAATGAGAGAGATGATCCTTCTTTTGATAATGCAGATACCAAGGAGTTTCTTCACTGTTTAGATTTGACAGTCATGGCATCCAAGGGAGCCTAAGGGAATTGGGTGCTTCAACTCCCACCTTCTTACCACACCACAAATTACCCTAGAGGGAAAGAAATAATGTGCAATTGCAGACCTAATTTAGATAGTGTCTGATGCACTGTAGAGACTGTTCGGATACAAGGAAAGACAATCAAAATTTTAATTTCTTAACATCTTTTCGTCTGTTTTCTAGGACTACACACCAATCATATTTGTTGCTTGAAAAGAGGAATTATTCCTGTTCTAGATCTAATAGCTATCCTCAATCCTAAATTACAAATGTCTCTCATCTGTAATTTATTTCAAAGACTAATAAACAAATTATTGCAATATCAACCGTATCTTCTCAAGTTATCAGAGTTTCAAAATGGGCTGTGGATTTAAGCCACTCATTTGCAAGGTGTCTGAAACAAGTCATGGTTTAGAACAGACTGAAGTATTGTGATGCTGCCTGTCCTGCCACCGTTCCCTGTTATATTGCTTGAACTACCCTGCTTGGTCAATGGCATTTTTTCTTCTTGCAAAGACCCGTTAACTGTGCTGGCTGTTGGCTAGCCCAGAGTCATTCTTATAAATGATGTCTGCTGCACAGTGTAAAACAGCTCTGTCTTGCTTTTATTTTAATGAAACTCAATTCAATGATAGTCAGAATTCTTTAATTTTCTTTGGTATTTTTAAATGAAGTGATAACTCTCTGGACTTTGAACTAACACTTACTTTGCTTGTGATTAATTATATTTTGTCGCATTGGGTCTCTCTTTCTTTTTTATTCTGTGAGGAAAAGTATTAAAATAAAAAATCAAGGAGGTTTGACAAATGCAGTTTTAATCGTCCATCTTTCATGTGATACAGTTGGATGTTAAAGGAAGTCATTCTTCGGTAATTGTGATACTGACTGCTTTTAAATCCCCTCACCTACTGTAATAGTGCATTCTTAGTTCTTTATGTACAGACCTGCCTGGATTTCAGCTGCTCTGCTGTTCAAAAAGGCAACACTCAGTTTGCAGACAGGTCCTGTAAGGCCTAGTTCATGAGACAGGAAAACCTTGGCTGTACTTACGGGTGTAGATTGACAAGAAATAGTCCATTTGGTGAAAATGGGCATGATTGCCTGGCAGAAAAGAGGAGTTACACTAGCTGATGAGTGTGGAAGACAGTATTATATTAGTTTATTATCAGCAATATGATAAGACTAGAGAGTGTGAAAATGTTCCCCATCATCGTGGAAAGAAAATTCACACTGTGAACTTCTGGCAAGTAGTTCAAAGAAAGAAGTTTGGTGCACACTACCTCCTCTGTACCTGGTGCTTCCAGGGAAAGTGCTGCAATTCAGATCACTGACATTAGATGCCTAAAGCAGATGATAGACATACCCCACTTGGCAAGAGATAATGTCTATTTCCAAAGTGCTCCAACATCTTAAGGGCAGGAAACGGCTTAGGAAAAACAAAGAAACAAACAAACAAAAACAAAGCAAAACAAAAAACAGCAACCCAGAATTGAAGTCATTTGGTCCAGGCTGAACAGGAGATGGTGAGAAGTGCAGAGATACAGAGTTGGTACCCACTGGACAACTAAAGGCTTTATTAAAGTATCACAGCACGCATTTGCTAAGTGATATCTGAGTCCTGACCACATGCAGCATATTACCTCTCAGCTGTCCTGGTCAGATTACACTGTTAACTTACATTATAGCTTTTTGCAGACAAATCCAGATGTATCCTGTTACCGTCTGTGCTTGTTGATTCTTCTCAAGAATAACAATTGTATTTGAACAGGTTGTCCAGACCCAGTTTAAAGAGGGCCTCCACCAAAGAAAAATTACACTAATTTGAGAGGCATGCACAGACAATTTAGAAATATTTGTTTCAAAGTAAGGATGATGTCAGCTCGAAGTCCGGTGTTGTATGAGAAACCAACATTTGTGTGACTTCTGAAGCCAAATTCTTGGTTATTATCAGTAGCTTATAGCATTTTCTGAGGAAGCAAAGGATGCTGATTCTGGAGGTGTTGCCATTTGCCCTGTATATATGCCAAAAGTAGACATTTCCTGGTGTTTCCTACCTACACTGAAGTCTTTGCTGCAACAAATCAGTGTGGAGTTCAAGGCAAGAGGAAATGTACAATCAAGCAATATGAATGCTGGTGTAAACAGACCTTGTGAATTCATTCAGCAGTTCCTGTATCACGTCGGCATCTTCTAATGAAATGAGAAAATCACTATTGGAAACACAATGTGCTTTCATGCCACAGCATGGATTATTTGCTGTACCATTCCTGTTCTGGTGGCTATCTTCTTCCCTTTAAGAAGTTGCAACTTATACAAGAGATTTTTTCAGTTTACAGGGGCTGGAGCAGGTCAGATGCAACAGACTGGGGAGCCCTCAGATACCAGAAAACCTGGAAGTGATAACACACTTTGATTGAAACACTTCTTCACTTTTTCTTTCTTCATCTAAATAATCTGAGCAATTTCTAGTGCTGCTCTTGTATGAAGAAAATTGGTATGAGTGGGTAGCAGATTTTCTTTTCTTCCAGTCAACAGGGCCTGTTCTCAGTAGATAAAAATTTAACTGGAAAATGAAGGTTATCATCCATTTAAAGCTCAAAAATTCATAGTGCACAGAAATCCTTGTTGCCTTCATAGTAAGCCTAGCCCTGTTCAAAGCAAGCCAATTTATTGCACTGAAGGTGCAGTCCAGGTAGTGGTAAACAGAGAAGTCTATTTGCAGCCTCCATTTCAAAAGAGAGGGAAGAGTGTCTTCACATAGAAAGAAGCCAGAATTTTTTATCAGTGAACACCTTAGAGCCATCACCTAATACCAAGATTTTAAGTGACAACCAGTAAGAATAATGATGACATTATTCTTTGCTCGTAGGTGCAATTATTGCCTCTAATTCATGGTGTTCTAGTTACAGGTGAGGCATCTTTTCCTTTACAAGCTTCTTCTCTGCGTCTGTATCAATCAAGGCTAACATTTCTCATAGTAGCTGTCAGTCCAGTTATAAGAAGATTTTATGATTAATGAAACACATTTTTTGTTGGTTCCAAGCTATTTCAATTGTCACAGTCACAGTTTTCCAGAAAGAAGAGTGGGACAGTTGGGGCTTCCGATAGCGAGTTGTACTGATGCTCAGCTGCACACAGGTATTTTTTTTTGCCACGTTACCAGAATTTTTGATAAAGCAGCGAAACATTAGTGGCTTCTCTGATTTCCAGCCCTGCACACACATTTCTGTGAAAACAAGCCTGGTTGAAATACAAAAGTGGTTTGGCACTTTTTTTATCTGTTAATATTTGTGCTACAGTAGCTTTTAGGGTCTCCAGCTGATACCAGAGCTCTGTGTTGCTTTGTATCTGCATAATGCAGAGATGTCGATGTTGTGGAGCAAAGCAGGAATACCTAAGCAGATGAAGACGCTCTAGGCTGGAAAAGAGATGACTGAGGCTAATAGGATAAAGGTCTATCCTGAGGGGAGTGGAGAAGGTAAATAAGGAAGTCACTGTTTCTTACAGCAAAAGATACAGGGGACTCCGAATGACACAAAAAGGTAGTGTGTTCCAAACAAAGGAAAGGACAAGGCTGTTCACAAAATGTGGAGCTGAGCTGTGGGCCTCCTAGCTCCAAAATGTTATGGGGCTGACTTTGCATGGATTCAAATAGAGACAGGACAAATTCACAGAATAAAATTAGCTGCAGGGTGGCTAATACAGAGAAAATTGCCTGTGGCTTATGATGTTTCCAGAGTCACAAAACTGTTAATGTCTGTAACAATTTTCTGTGAAAATACCATGGCAGATCTGTCCTGACCATACATGCATTTTTGTGTATCTGTTTTTGGGTGTTGCTGAGTTTCAGGACTAAATGTGCCTTTGGTCTGATCCTGTATGACTATTATTATGTGTTACGTGTCTCTTTCCTGAAGAAAACAATTCAAAGATTTTTCAAAGAGACACGACCACTGGGGAAAAAATCTGTATTTCCTTTAACTGTATGGTAATTGTTACTCTCAACATCAGTACAGCAGCACTGAGAGCATGATGGCTTCTGATTCCAGAATTACAGACTACCTAAATGAATTCCGACAATTAAAGACGCTGGAAAACGCGTTACGTCCAGAAGAGCTCAGTTGCATGGATTCAGAAACATCTTGAAATGGTGAGGGCAATTTTTGGACAAGTTTGATTATTATTTATTTATTTATTTATTTTCATAATGGGAAAAAACTCTTGGTGAATCTCAACTTTCCCTGAGCTGCTCAGCCAGTAAGTTATTGATATCTACATTGTGCTGGCAGAGGGTTTCATTGATCTGGAGATTTCTGTGTCACCAGCAATTCAGATTGGCCAAGGCATACTTCAAGGACTTGATTGAAGCTGGTGATCCTAACCTGTCTGCTGGCAGGGTTTGGAAATATTTCAAGGTGCATAAAAGACTGGCATTCTTCACTAGCTCTGAAGAGTCCAGATCACAGGCATTAAATAAAATGATTACACTGTGAATCCTGGGAAATCATCTCCACAAAGCCTTATACAGAACAAGTCTACCGGCAATGGAGGAAGATCTACAGCTTCATTGGCAGGTTTTCTCTGCATCATTCCAGAAGCTAATGCCTTTTGCCATTTCTAATATTTTCTGTCTGTATCAAACATTTATTCTATTATGAAACTGGTTGTAACCTTATATTGGTGAATGGACTGGGAGCTGTCATCTCTGAGGAGTCAGGGATCTGTAGAGGGTTGCTCTGGGATTCCATGACAGATAAAGCTTTCTGGAAAGACTGAACTATACTGATACTCCAGGAGAAGTCAAGCTGAGATTTAAGGGGAAGAGGTGAATGACACCCATATGTATGATCAGTTTCTCCTGCACCCAAAAACTGGACGTGACCCAAAGGCAAAGCTGGGAGAGTGAACATAAGTGAAATCTAGGAGAAAGAATATATACTTGTTTCAAAGAAGGATTTTTCTAAATGCAGAGACTCTCTTATCAGTATTCAACTTCAGAGGCTCAGTCCATTAAACTATCCCTATCCAGCAAAGCGCTTCATGAGCTCTTCATTGGGAACATAGACAGGCCCCACTGCCAACAACTTCTGCTTAGATGCTCTGCTGAATAAGGAAATTTGTAATCATGTATCCAAATTTTTGCCTAACATTTTGGGAGACTCAGCTTGCAAAGTCATGTTAACACGTTACAGGAAAGAGTCACAGTGTGCAATGAGCCAAGGAACAAAGAAAGATTTCCAGTAAAATTTATTTCCCTAAGGCAGGGAAATAGCTGCCTTATCCTGGAAGTCTCTGACAGACATTAGTGCAGAATAATTGTCTACTTATATATACATATTTTCGGGAGGGCTGGGAGTATGGTTTCCAAATTATGCTAACTCCTGAAAACTTCTTCCACTAAGCTTTTTCTTATAACAGCTCGTCCTTGCTGTAATTTTTTCCTCTTTGCTGTGATTCAGCATTTATCTTTATAGTCCCCAGAAAACTGGCATCCAGATGCCAGCCACATGCTTAGGCCACAAACAAGGATCACAGTCCTAGAGAATGTAAAGCTCTCATTTGTGTTACTCATTTTTGTCTTGTAACATCACCTATCTGTCAAGGACTCAACTTTTAGTTGGCTTTGTTATGTTATTATGCTTATTAGAGGGACACAAAAGGGAAGGAAAAGGGAAGTGGTTTTCTGAAGAACTTAGCTTACATTTAGAAACCTCAGGTACACTGTCTGATTTTCAAGGTTAAGTATCAACAAGCTGTTTTCTTTTCTAGGTATTGGTCTCCACAGAAAAACTGGTTTTCTGGTTACCTTGAATGTTTGTGTGCCCATGTTGATTCTCAGAAGGGAGGTCCCACAACCTCCCCACTCTGGCATTCCAGTTCTCACTCCTCTGGTTGTACTGTCAGGAAAGCTTGTGCAACTGAACAGTCAGTTCTAGGAACTGATCAGCTGAAAAAAAATCCTTAAATATTCTTAAAAACTGTCAGACTTGAGCTGTTATGAAATTGTATGTATTATTCAGCTAGCACAAGGAAAGCATACATAAGTTGCTATGGGCTGCAGTGGGAGATTGGACTGTCTTTCTTGGTGGTGGTGAGGATTTCCATGGGCTTTAAGTGACTGTGTAACAACCTTTTGAGCAGGGGATATTGTGAAGAAGCAGAGCAAATTTTATTTAACAAATCTGTTTTTTAACAGTTATAAAATAAGACATTTACCAGCCAATATATTTTCAACTTGCTTTTCCATGCAAAAGAGCAATGAAGTCCCCAAACAAGCTGTGATTCTTTCCAAGGGTCAAGCCTTCTCTTGAGATTTCAGGCACATTCTGAAAAATATTTCTGACAGGTTTGGTTTTCTCAAAACTGGAGTCTCCTGGAGAAGAACTAGAATTCCGTGGAACAATTGGGAAACTCTGAGACAACAACTTGTCCAATGTCTGCCAGAGTCCTGACCAGGAAAATTTAGAGTACTGCATATCTCAGGAAACTTTGAAAAAAGATCTTTTCTCTGAGTAGTTTTCTGTGTCTTAGCCTTGGCAATATGGCAGCTCTTGCATATTTTTCTTTGCATTCTTAAGCCAACCATGCTGTGTTACGTTTTAGCACTTCAGGAGTGAGTTGATCACTGACTACGTAGAACAACACCTACTAAATCCAAGTGTGAATGTTCTGAGATCTTTGTATCTCCAGGTTGTGCTGCAGTAGCTGTTCTCTAGAGATACAGGTAAGTGGTGTGAAATGGGGCTAAGAATCCAATAGTGGAAAGACTTGAAAAGGCACAGGAGAGGGCTGCTTGGAGTAGTTCAGTTCTCAGATGGCAGTGTTTCAGCGGAAGGGAAAGCCCATAAGCTGGGTGGGTGGAAGCAGCAGGTACAATCTGTATATGTTTGCAAGATGCTGGGGATCCATGAACAGTGTTGAGCAGTGGGGCAGCAAACTCAGACAAAGATGCATGCTGGTATAGCTTAATTCTTGTTCCTAGTCTAGCTCTGATTTCACACTGTGCAGTATTCCAGGCCCTTAAGCCAGGATCACAGTGAAGAACATATGGGACAGGCTCATAAGGGCTCAGAAAGAAGGTGAGCAAGGATGGAGTAAGGCCGGATGGTTTCATGTGGATTCTATAGGACTAAATAACTATGCTCATGGTGGGAATCTTGTATCTGGCCAGTTGTTTGTATCAAAGCTTGTTTACAGAGCGTGAAACATTGTCCTCTTTGGCAGGACATCAGCTGGTCTACTTGAGATGCTATTTCCCTGTTCCTTCTTTTGGCATATGCAAGATTTTTGGGGGTAGTAGGAACCCTTACCAGGCCTGATCTGAGCTATGGGTCTTCTCCCTTTTGTAGAGACTGCAGTTGAGCTCATACATTCGATCTCCACAGCAGCAAAGAGCACCCATGTCTTCATCCTGCATTTGCAGGAGGACTCTTCTGTCTCTGATAGTACCTTTTCCTAGTGCTTCTGGGAAGTGGTCCAGCTGGTGTATTAAAAGCGCTCTGCCTCTCTCTATCTTGCCCCCAACAGACCTGTAGTTGTCAAGAGAGCCTGCATCATTAATGTGGAGGTCTAGCAGTTTGCTGTTGGGTTGTTAAGTTGTAACTACAACATTCAAACCTTCGAATTACTGAAGGGAATTGGCTTAACTGCCATGGAGATTTACTGTCTTGCTCTTGTTACTCCTGGGGTAATGCACTTAACACTGAACAGGGCCAAACTGTGTTCTTGTTCTCATAGTTATTCCCACGGGACTTGACTGTTTCCTTGGCAATACATATGCTACAGAGACTAAGAAGCTTGCATTATGTCCTTCCTGCATACTTTCAGGGCTCAGGTAGCACCAAAAGACCACTTCACATTTTTGAACCTCTTTCTCTGGCTCCAGACAGATCCTGCCACAGGCAGGAAGGAGAGTGAGAGCGGGGTGGGGAGGGAGCACTCTGCTGTCCAAGCCAATGCATGCAGACTCAAAGAGCAGGAAAGAGAAGACTGAGAAATCCAATGGATTTTGACATTGCAATACTTTTATTTTTTATTTTTATTTTCTGGAAAATGAAATGAAATGAAATGAAATGGTATTGCCCTCCAGGTTTTAAATCTCTTTTGGTATACATCACAAAGAGGTTTCCTTTAGCTCTGTTTACAGACTGATGGGTTTTACAAACAGAAGAACAGGTGGAATTCTTTTTATTGTTGTTGTCCACCAATAGACACATGACAGTCCTGCAAAACGAAGTGCAGTGCCAAGCACTGTCCACGGGGAGGGGAATATATCCTAGCTTCTAGCATGAACATGGATTTTTGCAGAGAGAAGGCTCATCCACATTAGAAGAGAGAAAAAAAATCTGATTATGTTTTACCAAACAGACAAAATGTCCTGGTCAAGTTTGAAGAATACATTTACATTTTTGCCTAGAAGGAATTATAAAATGAGTCTGAACATGAAGAAAGAGGAAGACGTGTCCTACAAAGAGTAGTTAGTGGGAAATCACACTAACCTATTCTGGTACTTGCTGTTCTAAGAAGTGATCTCTTGGCAGAGGTATATTTCCTGAGCACACCCATATGTCTACACTATGTTTCTCCACCATTTTTTTTTTCATGTTAGACAAACATAGTGCAGAGATGCTAACTCACAACAACTGCCTGAGTTCTTCAATGCCAAACATCAGAGCCACGTGAGCATGGGACCATGCTGAAAATGATACAGCTAGACCTCTGACTCTGGTACCTCTGTACTGTGCTCCATTCATGGGCTAGCAGTCCCTAACATTGGCTTAGCCCTGCTTTAAGTGTGTAGAACAAGCATGCAAAGGAAAGTTGCCCCTGTAATCATGTCACTGTAATCAATCAGTCCACCTCAAAGGCAGTGAACCTGCATGTTCATTCTCAAAAATGACCTTGAGTCTCTTTACAGCAGATTTTTGTAAAGACAGGTGTGATTACCTCCTGGTCAATTTTTGATTGTCCAAAACCTGATAATCTTTTTAGGTTCTTTTAAGTCCAGACATCACAGAATCGGAAAATCACAGAATCACAGACTGTTTAAGGTTAGAAGGGACCTCTGGAGGCCACCTGGTCCACCCCCCTGCTCAAGCAGGAACACCTACAGCAGGCTGCCCAGGCCCATGTCCAGGCAGCTTTTGAAGATCTCCAGGGAGAAAGACTCCACAGCCTTAGTAGGCAACCTGTGCCGATGCTCTGTCACCTGCACTGTAAAGAAGGGCTTGCTGATGTTCAGATGGAACATCCTGTGCTCAGTTTGTGCCCATTGCCTCTTGTCGGGGCACTGGATACCACTGAGGAGAGCCCAGCCTGCCTTCTTTGCACCCTCCCTTCAGGTATTTATATGCATTGTTAAGATCCTCCCTGAACCTCCTCTTCTCCAGGCTAAAAAGTCCCAACTCTCTCAACCTCTCCTCAGAGGAGAGGTGCTCCAGTACTTTGACCACCTCGGTGGCCCTGTGTTAGAATCTTTACAGTATGTCTAGGTCTCTCTTGCACTGTGGGGCCCAGAACTGGACACAGTACTCCAGGTGTGGCTTACCAGTGCTGAGTAGAGGGGAAGAATCACCTCTCTTGACTTACTAGCAATACTTTGCCTAATGCAGCCAAGAATACAGTTAGCCTTCTTAGTGGCAGGGACACATTGCCGACTCATGTTCAACTTGGTCTCCACCAGGACCCCCAGGTCCTTTTCTGCAGAGCTGTTTTCCAGCTGGATGGTCCCCAGCATGTTCTGGTGCCTGGAGCTGTTTCTCCCCAGGTGCAGAACTTTGGACTTCTTCTTGTCGAACTTCATGAGATTGTTGTCTGTGCATCTCTCTAGCCTGTCGAGGTCCCTCTGGATGGCAGCATGACCCTCTGGTGAGTCACTCACTCCCCCTGGTTTTGTGTCATCCATTACTAAGTTACTAAGGGTGCACTCTACCTCATTGTCCAGATCATTAATGAAGATGTTAAACAAGACTGGACCCAGACTGGACCCCTGGGATACTCCAGTTGTTACTGGCCTCCAACCAGACTTTGCACCACTGACTACTACCCTCTGGGCCTGACCATTCAACCAGTTCTCAATCAACCTTACTGTCTGCTCATCCAGCCCATACTTCAACAGCTTCTCTATGAGGATCTTTTGGGGACAGTGTCAAAGGCCTTATTGAAGTCCAGAAGACAATATACACTGCACACCCCCTCATCACTCAGGATGGTGATTTCATTATAGAACCTTAACAGGTTGATCAGGCATGACTTTCCCATGGTGAATCCATGCTGACTGCTCATGATGATTTTTTTCTCCTTCATGTGCGTGGAAGTGAATTCCAGGATTAGCTGTTCCCAGGGGTCAAGGTGAAGTTGACAGGCCCGTAGTTCCCCAGATCCTCCTTCTAGCTCTTCTTAAAAATAGGAGTGACATTTGCTTTCCTCCAGTCTTTGGGCACTTCTCCCATTTGCCACGGTCAAGCAAAGATTATAGAAAGTGGCCCCAGAATCACATCTGCCAGCTCCCTCAGCACTCATGGGTGCATCCCAAGAGGGCCCACGGATATATGAATGCCCAGTTTGCTCAAGTATTCCCCAACCTGATCCTCTTCCACCAAAGATACATTTTCCTTGCTCCAGCCTTTTCCCCTGGTCTCTGGGACCTGGCATTCCTGAAGGCCAGTCTTGATGGTAAACGCTGAGGCAAAGAAGGCATTCAGTACCTTGGCCTTTTCACTGTCCCAGGTAACCAGTTCTCTTGTTTCATTCAGCTGATGGCCCACATTTCCCCTTGTCTTCTTCTTATAACTGAGGTACTTCGTAGAGGCCCTTCTTGTTGCCCTTGACATGCCTGGCCAGATTCAATTCTGTCTGGGCTTTAGCTTTCCTAACTGCAACCCTGGATGCTCTGACAATATTTCTGTATTCCTCCCAGGTTACCTGTCCTTTCTTCCACCCTCTGCAGGCTTCCTCTTTGTGTTTGAGTTTGGCCAGGAGCTCCTTGTTCATCCATGCAGACCACCTGACGTTTTGGCCTAACTTCCACTTTGTTTGGATGCATGACTCCTCAGGTTGGAGGAGGTGATCCTTGAATATTAACCAACTTTCTTGGGTTCCTCTTCCCACCAGGGCCTTAACTAGGGCCAAAGTCGGCCCTCTTGAAGTCCAGGTTTATGAGCTTGCTCTGTGTCCTCCTCACTGCTCTAAGGATCTTGAACACTACCAGGATTGCTTCTGCTGTGTTGTCCCTCCAACAGACGTCAGGTTGGTTGAAGTCCCCCATGAGGGCCAAGGCTTGTGAACATGAGACTGCTCCTGTCTGTAGAGCACCTCTTGTTCTTTCGAAATGGCATCATTTCCATACTTATCAATAAAGCCTATGGCACAAAGTATTAAGTAATGCAGTTGGGAGGAAGCATTCTGATGAGAAGTGACTCTTCTATATCTTATCCTGGTTGCCACAGAAGTGAGTGAGACACTGCACTTTTGCAGGGTATTTATGTGCTCCTGCTGTCTTCCTTGGCCCTATGTACTTATAGGTCCTCAGCTTCTGCTTTGTGTCAGCCTCCTTCTGCTTCTGCCCAGACATGCATTGATGGTAGTTGCTTTATTTAAAAACACATGCTTAGCATATGAAAAATTGCCTTCTGGGTCAGGCCCAAAGAGTGAATACAACAGGTCACAGCTCCATGTCTTGGTGGTTTTGGCAGGTTTTGGATGAAGCTTTTGATTTATGCTCAGGGCAGGTAAGCTAAGGTAGCTGCTTCTCAAAATGAAGATTCAGTCTTACTCTGTGAGACCAGTCAGAGGTAAGTTGGAGCACACAGGAATGCTCAGTCTCACCTGCGCAGCTGTTATAACTGTCTGAAGCAAAGGCATCACAAATCAACTGTAGTCAAGGTAGTGGAGGAGAGGCTGATTGGCACCTGGGGAGCCATGTGAAGTTGGTGGTTTTCTCCCTTTACTACTTAATGCCATGTGAGTTGTATTTTTTTCGTACCCTTTGGCTCCAGAGAAAAGATCGTTTATCATGTGTAAGACATGGCTTGTACAGAAGGGAGTCTGATTTCTTTACTTGCTGGATATAACACAGTTGTGGTGACTACTATTGTAGTCACAAGAAAGTACTGAAATCCCTTTGGTTTTATGAGTCAGTAACAGCTAATGAAGTGAAGCCTGTTTTGCTGATGCTGTGTGTTTCTCTTCAAGTCCCTGGATGTTCTTGTGCTGCAGACATCAAATTACAGCTTTGCAGCCAGTCTCCTTACTCTACAAAATGCAGACTCTTTCTAAGAGATGATTTCATGCTTTTTTACAGACATGTTGTTGACTGCCATGAAAAGATAAAATGTGCAGCTCTGAGGTTTTCTGACACTTTTTGACACTGTCTAAGAAGATCAATGCTGCTTAGTACAAAGTTAAGTAGTTTTCTATTTTAATTTTGAATCAAGTTTGTAAAGCAGATCTGCTGACCAAACTCTAGACCACTGAAAGCTATGGTTCTAGCTATCTCTAGGTGGCAAATCACTCCATTCTCAGAGATGTAGGATGAATACCTTCCTTGCACTGCCATCTTGCCATCTTACCTGAGATAATGAGTTCAGAGATGCCTAGATACCTAACTTTTGGATGTTTGAAGTTAGGTAATGTGACTCCCAACTGCAGTACTCAGGATGTTGGCCAATCTGACTTCAATCCAGTATAAAGAAACTTCTCCCAAGGATGTTACTGGACCAATGATCATAGAATCATAGAATGGTTTGGTTTGGAAAGGACTTTTAAAGATCATCTAGTTCCAACCTCCCTGCTGTGGGTGGGGACATCAAGACAGTGGAGGAATCCAGTTTAGAGCACGTAAACCAATTACACCACCCTTTGAAGTTCCTACCTCATTCTTACAGTAGCACCAAAAAATTCCATGAGATGGACTATTTCAAGAATAATAAAGGCCAGACTGCAGCTAAAACAAAAAGTGTGTGTGGGGGATGTCTGAACTGTTGCTATTAGAAGTATTAAAAAATGTCAATAGAATTCAAAACAAAATTTGGAAAATCTTCTGATGTTGTTGTCCATTGGAGCAAAATGGTGGATTTTTTTTTCTGAAGACTGTTTGCATCTAGAATGGGAAAAATGGAAGCTGAAACATTAGCTACAAAATCAACCCCCTTTCACTGTGACTAAAATGGACCCCAGCATACTCTATGAAACCATGGTGGGAGTTCTCCTAGAAAATATTTTGCCCAGCTCTCACATGAAAGTGTAACATATCTTTTCTTCACAATCTTCCCCTAATACAGGCAGACTGATTCTTGTTCAGATTTGTTTAGGTCATGCTTCTTTTTCTGGGTTTCTTTTAGAGTAGATTTGTTTTTAAAGCAGCAGACATTTATGAGACAAAGTGATGTGTGTGACTGATAAAGCAAGTAATTAAAAGTTGGGTGGTGGACAAAACTCATATGAATTTCATGCTGTTTTCAATCTTCTGTTTGGTCTCTTGTTGTAGAGTTTATATTGGGGTGGGAACTAGTGACACTGCAAACACCTGAAGCTATTTGTGAGAAAAACTTGTGCGATTCAGGCACAGACTGGTACTGCCTGAGATCATGGAATCATAGAATAACAGAATGGTTTGGGTTGGAAGGGACCTTAAAGATCATCTGGTTCCACCCCCACTGCCATTGACAGGGACACCTTCCACTAGACCAGGTTGCTTAAAGCCCCATCCAGCCTGGCCTTGAACACTTCCATGGATGGAGCATCCACAGCTTCTCTGGGCAACCTGTTCCAGTGCCTCACCACCCTCGCAGTAAAGAACTTCTTCTTTATATCCAATCTAAATCTCCCCTCTTTTAGTTTAAAGCCGTTACTTTTTGTCCTATCACTACACTCCTTGACAAAGAGTCCCTCTCCTGCTTTCCTGCAGGCCCCCTTTAGGTACTGGAAGGCCACTATAATATCTTCCCAGAGCCTTCTCTTCTCCAGGCTGAACTACCCCAAATCCTTCAGCCTGTCTTCATAGGAGAGGTGTTCCAGCCCTCTGAGCATCCTTGTGACTGTTCTCTGGACTCACTCTAATAGGAACATGTCTTTCTTACATTGGGGAGCCCCAGAGTTGAACCCCCAATAGCTGCTGTCCTGTTGCAGGTGGAAAAGCAGACACCTGTGCAGTCCTGAACTTTGTGCAAGGAGAACATTACTGACTCCAAAAAAAAAAAAAAAGATCCAGCCCTGCCCTATCATTTGGAGGCCTTCCCATTCATCTTTGAAGGATATGCAGCTGTAAAACCCCTTGTTTGCCTAAAACCAGCATTGTACTCAGAGGCAGTAAAGTTTCAAAGAGGTTACAATGCCTAACTTCAGTAGAGATCAGAGTAGCCATTTGGTGCAGGTGGAGATAGTTTTAATTAATAACAGGCACATAGGAAAGCACTCCATCGTGAAAGCACATAGGAGAGGAAGAAGAATATATATGTATTTTTCAGGTAGGTAGAAAAGAATCTTAGAAAGGTAGAAAGGTTTAGAGAATCAAGACTAATTCTTCTTCTTTGCATCCTGACAACAACAGCTTCTCTGCCAGTAAGTACGCTCCGTCCTGCCTCTTGTTTGGCAGGGTCCATGTGCTAACTTAGCTGAATTATCGAAGGAAAACTTGAGGGTCAACTTGATACTTTTAGGATAAAATTTAATACATTAACATAGAACTGTACTTAGTACAGTAAGCCAAGTCTGACTCTTGAACTATAGCAAATGCTTGGGTCATCTGTCAGTTGAAAAACATCATTACTCACTAGCAGGGTAGAAGAGTTAAATCAATCTATATTCTGTTACACAGAGATTTGTTTCTATCATAGGTGAGGCAAACTGGAGGAGTAATTCCTGCAAGCAGCAGTAAAGAGTTTACTAAAAAATAACTTTAGCTAGATGATATCTAAAACATTTTCTTCTCAAACAAAGTCTATAATTTTATTTATCAGTTAAAGTGTTCAGTCATATTCCTTCTATAAATTGTGTTACAGTGATGTGCAATCAATCAGTATTAGTTTTCATTTCCAGGATAAAAATCTTGCATGATGATATCTGTACTCTTGAGCATATTTGCAAAAGCAACTTGAGAATATTTCAGCTTAACTAATTGCCTAGGGCAGCATATTTAATAAAAGAAGAGAAGGGGGAAAAAAAAGAGTGATGAAGTGCAATTTAGAAAGTGTCTAAGATGTCTGGTAAATTTTGCTGCCCTCAGTTTCAAAATAGTCTGGTATCGCTAGAGCTTGTGTGGGTAAGTAAACAAATAAAAAACAGTGGACAAAAATATCAATAAATTGAAATTCCACTTTTCCATCTCAAGAACTGAAGATCTGAAGACCATTTCTGAGTGAGAATCAGAAAGTTTGCCATATTTCATTTGTTTCACCACTCAGCTAGAGTACCTGTACTTGCTTAATGTAAGTCTCTGTGTTCCAGTCCTGCAAATAGTTATATACAGCTTATGTCTACATTCACAGTACATTTTATAGGCTTCAACATTAGAAAGAGATGTAGTTGCTTTCACGGATTTTGACAGGACTGCAAAGAAACAGGACTGTTTGCAATCGTGTTACCACTTTTCTGTTTCCAGCAAGACTGTGAAATATCACAGCAGTCTCCATTTAAATACTTTGCTTGATTGCTCTGCTGTGTGGAGAAAATGCTGCGTAACTCAGAAGCTGAAAGTACACTTTGGCTTTTAACAGAAATGTCATAAAAAAGCTGCTGTAATGGTACTCAAGAGTAGAACTCCAACTGAACCTTGAAAAAAAACTTGATTGTCTAAAAATACCAGCCTGTTTAAAATGGTTTGTGTTGTTTTTTCTTCTCCATTTAGGAGGAACATATAAAGCAATTGGGCTTAAAAATATCTGTTTTGACATTCAAGTTTTACAGCAGCTGCATATATATGGTACTTTGCCCAGCAGACACAGGTACCATGCACAGGTTATTTTAGACTGGGATTTAATTTAGGATTGTGGGAGCCCTTAGTAGACTGTAGTTTGGGAGCAGCAGCCAACAACGCACCATGCACTTGAGGGGACAATCATCCCCCAAAGTCTACTAATTCCTTCTGCATTTCTGAGGTTCTCTCTACCCTCATGTAAGCAGACTGTGATTCCTCCCACAAGTGTAGCACATACTTCTAACCCTGTAAACTCTGGTTCAGTTTCTCACTTGACAGCCAAGGAGTTTGCACATTGCAAATGGTGATTTATTTTACCAGGGTCAATCCAGGATTAAGTGTGGGTTCAGATCTCCCTTCTATGCAAATCCAAAGTAGAACAACTTGTCAAGTAGCTGTTGATAACAATCATTATTATTAGCTCATATTATTAATTATAATCATAAGAATGATAAATCATTACTTGTGATCATAGTAATATAATATGGATATGTTAATGTAATACTTGCCCAGAGGAAGGTACTGTGCCACCATCTGAATGCTAGCTTCTCCAGAGAAGAAATCTATTCCATAGCAATGAGTGGCAAAAGCAGGATATAGCTCCTGAGCTGAACTTCTAAACAATTCAAGGCATGAGAAATCCTTGAATACATCCATTTTACAGTCAGAAGCAGAATAGAGCTGGCCAGGAATAGAAATCAGTAATATAAGTACAGCAATCAAGCAATTCCAGACATCTCTCATGAGCTTTTCTAATTTGGTTTCAAAGAAAAAGAAAAAGAAAAAATCTTTGAATATAGACTAGGTCAAAACCAGGTATGTTTGCATTGACTGTGGAGAAGCTAACAAGGTGGACATAAAGCAAATTCCATGAACATAAAGAAAACTGGTCAAATCTAATGTTGAAGTCTAGAAAATTTTTTTGATCCAATTGATCATAGAGTCATAGAATGGCTTGGGTTAGAAGGGACCTTAAAGATCATCCAGTTCCAACCCACCTGCCATGGGCAGGAATGCCACCCACTAGATCAGGTTGCCCACGGCCTCATCCAACCTGGTCTTGAACAACCTCCAAGGATGGGGACTCCACAGCTTCTCTGGGCAGCCTGTTCCAGGGGCTTACTGCCCTCAGAGTAAAGAATTTCCTCCTAACATCTAATCTAAATCTCCCCTCTTTTAGTTTAAAACCATTGTCCCTTGTCCTGTCATTGTCTGCCCGAGCAAAAAGTTGTTCTCCATCTTTTTTATAAGCCCCCTTTAAGCATTGAAAGCCTGCATTACAGCCTGCTGTGTAGCTTTTCTAGCAGACATCTGGGTGGCTGAAGTCCCCCATGAGGATGAGAGTGTGCAGGCGTGACGCTTCTGGCAGTTGAAGCAAGAAGCACCATCAACAGGCTCCCCTTGTTCAGGCGGCCTGTAGTAGACTCTGAGCACAGGGTGTCCTTTATTGGTCCGGTCCCTAACTTTTACCCACAGGCTCTCAACCTGTCCATGGCTGTTTCTCAGAGGCAACTCTTTGCAATCAATCCATTCCTTAACATAGAGGGCAACACCCCCACCCCTCCTCCCCTGCCTATCTCTTCTGAAGAGCTTGTAGCCCTCTATTCCAGTGTTCCAGTTATGTGATCTGTCCCACCACATTTCCGTGATAGCAATCAGGTCATATTTTTCTAATTGCACCACAGTTTCCAACTCCTCCTGCTCATTTCCCATGCTGTGTGCGTTGGTGTAGAGGCACTTCAGCTGGGCTATCAGTTGCACCCCTTTTCGAGAGGAACCTTTCCTAATTGCTCTGGGACAGTTCACAGGTATTTCCCTGTTGTTTCCCATAGTGACAGTGTTCCCAGGTTCGCTTCCATCACTTAGAGGAAAATCAAAATTTACATGTGAAATCTATGTGAGATCCAAGAAACTCAATTTAGTTCTTTTGTGTCTCAAATTATTGCCCTAGTCAAGGGTCAACTTTCCTCTTTGTGAGTCAAATAACTATAATTTTTTCTTCAAATTGTTGCTGACTTTAAACCAATGAAATCCTACTTAGTTGTTATGTTCATTAATGACTAAATAACAAGGCATAAAGGGCACCAGATGTATTTTAAGAAGAAATTATATAACATAAAAATCACGAGTCTTCAGTTTTTCCTACAGACTTATAGAAAAGTGAACAAATGTGAAACGTATTCTTTTAATTATATACATACAATGTTTTTCTTTCAAAGTCATAGCAGCAGACAAGCTGTGGACACAGCTCGTCCCCTGCCCAGATGCTTCCCAATTGGATAGTACTGCTGGTGCGGCAGCAACATCAGCAGATGAATCACAGGGAAAGAGAGACAGCATCCAAAGAAGTAAATTATTTAAGATCTGACTACACTGTCTCCCCAGGGAATGGTGTGGAAGCGGTAGGACAGGATGTTCCTTAGGGCTCTTCCCACTTTCATTTAATATGCACTCAAAAGCTGAAATTAAGAGAGAAGTATGTTAAGCTAGTCATCTGCAATATGATTCAGTTGTCTACATATAGCTGACAAAAAATATTTAGTCTGTTCCTGACTGTTCCTGCCAGTCCAGAGGTCCACATCTCCTACAGCTTTGTGTCTCCTCTGCAATCCTAGCTGAATGGCTTGAGTGGGCTGTCTGATGCTTTAAGATTATCAGCTGTCTACCAGGCCAACAGTTTTTTGAGGAAGACGTAGTACTTCAGCTTTTCAAGTCATAAATTTTTAATACAGCTGCTCAAATTTAAATGTGTGAAATGCTCCAGCTAGCTTTATCGGTGATTTATTACTTTATGTTGTGCCCTGAACCTCTAAAAGAAATTAACATGCTTTATCCAGTTAAGAGTCCTGCTGATATACTATGACAGTGATGTTGTGCCTTTTCAGGAAAGGAAGGTTCTTACTTTAATCTCTGTCCTGAGCTGTCCTTCATATGTTTTGTCTGACATGGAGTGCTCTGAAAAAGGGAATTACTTATGTTAAAGGAGCTGTCTTAAAGTCACCAGGTCTTCACCAGTCTCTCCATGTTACAAATCCTCCCAGCTTTCAACTTTCTCCCGTTGACACAAGTGTAACCATTGCAGACAGTTATAAATCTAGTAAGTTCCTTTCTCCTACTTTCTTCTCTTTTCATTTTTACTTTCTACTTTTCTTTGCTGTTCTTTCACTTTTTTTTTTAATTATTATTATTATTACAATGTCTTCAGTTAATACAGAAAAAAAAAAAAAAGAAGGGGGTTGTACACATGGGTATGATTAGCATGAACTGAATTAAGACTGTGTTTTGTAAAGAAGTGATGGTGCCCAGCTTTTAGGCAATGGGCATCTGCACCCTGGCCTGGGAAGGGGTGCTAATATTGCTTTTTCATTCTCAGTGGTGGCACAAAGATGGTACAAAGCAGTAGGCTTTCCCTTGTGAGTCTTTACTTCCACATAAAAGATAGGTCAAAGGTAGTATGTATTCATTCACACCTGTGCATATCTGCTTCTAAATATTAAAACATCCCTTCCTCCCTTCACACAGCTCAGTGCTGCTGCAGGAGAAGGGCCAGAGGCCCCAGTGCTGCCAGCAGCGGGGAGTGTGGTTAACACGCTAATGCTGCCACAACCACAGGTGAGCTGTGTTAAGGCAGGGAAGGGGAGGTGTTTCAGAGCTACCCAAAGGGCACCAGTGGATCTCAGGGCTGCTGCTGAGACCTCTTGGTTGGACTGGGCCAGCAGCTCTCCCTCTGCTGGTTGTGTTCAAAGAATCTTGAGAAAGATGAGGCAGGGAAAACAAAAAGGCTGTCCTGAACTATTTATCAAAGTCTTCCTTCCCAGACAGAGAGAAATAAGATACAGTTCCTCTGACTGATTTAGCTATTCTGCAACATGAGATACAAGGCTAACAGGAGACAATATTTCCTAGGGTGCTTCCATATCTTCCTCTAATTCCCTTGCAATGGAGCTGAAACAAAAGGCATCCTCCCAGGTATTTTTTCCATTTTCCAAAATAAGAAGAAATCTGGACACATTGTCCAGGGACAGGAATTTATATTGCCTTAATTCCACTGAGACTTAATTCCACACAAAGCGTCATTGGTCTGTTGGTCTATGTGAGTTCCACGTAGTAGAGAATTGACCAATTTTGTCAACCATTTCAACTANCTCTCTCTCTCTTTAACACAGATGTTTCCCATTTTAGTTCCCCAGGTGGGGTTACAGGTAAGACTGTTTATCCCACACGGTTTTTACAACAGTTCAGCCCTCCTTCTGCACTGTTGTTGATCCAATGGAATTAGTACATGAACTGCCCTGGTGAACAGCAAGCTAGACATGAACCAGCAGTGTGCCTCTGCAGCAAGGAAGGCAAAGCATGCCCCAGGCTGCCTCAATAAGAAGAAAGCTAGCACACTTTTCCACGATCCTATAATTTCAAGGGAATAAAACATTCATGGCTGTATTATCCTTGAGGTGCTTCTTAAGGTGTCATAGGAAAATGTTATTCACCTGTTAGACACAGAGACTGACAAGTGAAAAGAAGCAGCTCTGAAACTTGAAACCCTGAGCTGAGATTTTTGGTTGAATCATAGGTTTTTTGCTTTGTGATTGAAATGGATTATGAATGTAACATAAACTGACTTATTATTTCAAATTACAAAAGACAAAGAACATGCATGTGGCTGGCTGGCCAATCTCAGCTGAGAAGACACAGCTTGGTTATTGTTAATGTCTATAGATTACCCAAAGTGATTTACAGTTGGGTTTGTAATCGTATTGATCTAACTTGTTTATTTAGTGAAAGAAGTTCAGCTGATTGAAAGCAATTGCAAGCACATTAAGAGCTGGCAAGGATTCAGCAAGATCAAATCTACTCAGTTAAATGCATTCCACTTTTCATACAGGCACTGAGACTAAGTATTTTAACAGTTTGTAAGTGATTTTTGACCTTTTAAAAGAACTTGAAGGTCCCCTCCACCTTTCTTCCTCCACTTAAAGTAACTGTAACTTTAAAACAAACAAATAAACAAAGAACTAGCATGCACTAATGCTGACTAGAGTTAATGTTGCTTGCTTGTTCCTTTAGGGAGGAATGCATAGTTCTTAGGAAATTGTGAGTAGTATTTTTACTTTTTAAGATTTTAATCTTTAAAGATAAACTTGGTGAAGCAGACAAAGATCACCTTCTACCCCTTGAACTGCTGGCATCAGTGTTATCTCTGACTAAATCAGTTGCTCCAGGTAAAGTTGCACAGAACTTTACAACATATGAAGACAGAATGTGAGAACAAATTTCTGTGTACTAGGACATTAATTCATATGCCAAAACAGAATCACTTTTATCCTTTCCATAAAAAATCTTTGCCCTCTCGTGATTTTTTTTTTCCCCTTTAGATGTATAAATATTTCAGATTTTTTATAATCTTCTTTAATCGGTCTTGCTGCCCAGCCTCAGGGATATGTTGCAACAAACAATTCTACAGGTTAATGAAGTGCAGTGTGGGGAGATATTTATTTCCCATCACTTTTAAATTAGTTGCCCTTCTTTCTTGTTGAAAGCATTCCAGTTCCTCACTGCCAAAAGAGGACAAAAAAGAGAATATTGTAACTTTCCTTCTTGCAGACAGAAATCTTCTGATTACTGATAACCTGTCCCTTCTCTTGTCAACTTTATTCTTGCAGTTAGCCTTTTGGTTCAGAGCAGTTCCTTCTGTAGTGTATGCATATGAATTAGTGTGTCGGAGACTGGCCAATACATGCCTGCATTTCCTGGCAGTTTTGTTGTTGTTATTGCTTTTTTTTATGAAGGGATTACAATCACTGAAATCTGCAATGTTGTTTTTTGGTCTTGACTCTGGTATTTTTCATCCCCTTACTTGTGCAAGAGCTTTCCCTTGTGTGGTTTTGCTGGCTTGCTTTTCTTTTACTTGTTGCGCTACAACTAGAGGGTCTCTTACACATGTATTTTATACTGCCAAGGTCATGATTTTTTTAGGAAAATAAAACAAACTTCCCTGTTTCTCCCAGGTTCTCAGCTGCTATCCTGTACCATGGAAGATGCTGTTCATCCAGAAGAAGTGGAAAGACCCGTTGCCAAACGCTCAAATACTTCTGATGACAGCTAAGTTCCTAAGAGCTCTGACCCACAGTAGTGTTACTGTAGGTAACAGAAAACATCACAACAAGCACAGGACCATGGCTAGTGAAGGGATGAACATATCCTCTTAACCTGCAGTAAACATGTAGTTATTTGACTTATTTTATAACCCTTTCATTCAGTCTGTGAATGCACACTGTTCCTTTACAACAGCTCAGATAGCATACGACTTGCTGAGCTGCAGCTGTGTGGCTTTGCTTGAACCTAGGTCCTCCACCTAGCCATTGTATCTGTTTCTAGCAACCGGATTCACAGATCCTTGCTGGAGCAACTATCACTGGATTACAAGGAACATTGGTCTTGCAGGGCCAAGGCAGGCCCTTCCTGGGTTATAACGATGGTTTACTGCCAGCAGGCCAAGCAGGCAAACTATCAAACCCTAATGGCACCATTGATGAACCTGGTCCAACCCCTCTTGATGGCATCCAGAACTGCTGGCAGAACGAGGATGACATCGCTGAAGCTCTCACTGGTGCAGTTCTGACTCCCTCTGTTCACCTTTTCGTGGATGAAACCTCCCCTTTTCAAGCATCTGTATTCAAATGATAATTGTGCACCACCAACTTCTCCAGAAGGGACAGGAACGGTGAATTCTTTCAGGTCCCCCCAGAACAGAGCTCAAACTGACACTACCAACTTGGAGAGGCAACAGTCATTTCTCATTATCAGAAATAACTGCTCTGCCTCATAGAATAAGGAGGGACTCTAGTATCACATTTGCCTCTTCCAAAGGACTGAAGGTTATGCCGTTCTTAATGCTTAATTTGAGTTGCTTAAGAGATGGGCTGAAGGTGTTACACTACTGCCAGAAACTGCTGTAGTTAGGTCTTCCTCCTGTACACAATAGGAAAGTCAAACTGCCACTTCCAGGGACTGTACAAATGATGTTCAACCAGTCCCAAGCTTCAAATAAATCTTTGGTTTACAGGAACTGAATAGAACATGAAGTTTGTCAAAAGAAAAACAGTTCATTGTAATTAATTTTGAATTTGACACAACAGGCCCTATAGACCCCTGGGCAACATGATTCACAGAAATGCAGCCATTTCTCTCTGGTTGAACACTTGCAAGAGCACAGTATGATTGAAACTGGTGTCCAAGGTCCAGATGTTCAAAGGTATTTAAACACATAGTTCCCATTCAGGTTAATGAGACTTAGGCACATCAAAGATCTTTGTAATCCTTGGCCAAACAGTATAGCTCTTTGTGCTTTACAATCAAATGTTACCAGAATCTGACAACGCAACCTTAAGCTGTGGTTATCAGATTTAGGTCTGGTTCCACAAAGATACCTTGCCCGGAAGAGCCAATGCTTTCAAGAGAACTGGGGATTCATCTTTTCACTGACTGCTGCCAGCTGCTGAGTTATATAAGCAGAAGCTGTGCCACAAACTCTTTTAATCCAACATGAATACCCTTAGGCCCTCTTGTTTATATTTTTGAAGTCTTTCCACTGGAAAGGTAAATACACATATTCAAGCACACACAGCCTTATGCAAACAAACACAGAATAGCAGAAAGAAAAATTACACTAATCTCCACTTAAAGTTCTCTAAATAGCAGCTGTAACATTTGCAATTTCCTTTTTAATAATACTGGGGTGAAAGTTTGGACCCAATTTCACATTAGTTAGAGAAATGTTTCTGGCATTCCATTATCTCATTTGGATAAGGTCTACCTGCTCTGTCAGAAAGTAAATCATCATTTCCTTAAAGATGTTCAAGTCTGAAAGTAGAATATGGTGCTGTCTCTAAAACAACAACAGCAGAAAGTTGTGGTTTTCATTGCATAGTGAAGGGACTTCTGCAAAATACTGAAATACTGATAGGAGAGGTTGACGAGGCACAAAGGTTCAGAACTGGACTTTACTTTCTCAATGATGAATAGGAGTCCAATGACTTGGATTTGTTTTGTTGGAAAGGTGGAATTTTCCCAAAAGAGTCCTTTACACAAAGTGTGCTTGTAGTTGTTTGGCTAGTTCTATTCTTGCCCTCNCCCACCAGAAGTTGTAGCTCCAGCTTGGAGAGCTTGAGGAGATGGTAGGACTTTCTCACTGAGCTGTGGCACCTTCAAAAGGGAAGGGGATTCACTCTAAGGCTAGACCAGCACAACAGCACTGACTCATGCCAAGGCATGTTTGGATGAAGTTCCTCAGGATGAACATGGCAAGAGGGAATTAACAACATCTCCACAAATTGTGTCCAAATGCCTGTCTGGAGGGCCCATAACAGTACTTTAACTCATAGTTAAATGGGCTGCATTAAGAAGAGTGTTGCCAGCCATTCGAGGAGGTGATCCTTCCCCTCTATTGTCACAGCTGTGGAGACTAACTCTCTTTTGCAGCTGAAGGTGACAAAGCAAAGGTCACAGTAAGTAGTACAAGGCAATGGAATCATGGAGAAATGTGGGATTTACCTCTTGTCTAAAGGCATACATCAATTAATCAGGGCCAGGATTCAACTCTGCGTGCTCACACAGTCAGATTTGGGCTTGCAGTTCCATTCTGGACAATGAGGTCATGGACATTTCAAGACATACATTTTTCCTCTTCTTCCCCCCCCTCCCCAGCCCTTCAGTCTCCAAGGGCATGCACAA
>VXAA01004533.1:19306-49514 GCA_013399115.1 Anseranas semipalmata | reverse complement strand
GAGAGAGAGAGAGAGAGAGAGAGAGAGAGAGAGAGAGAAACAACCTCAGTGCCACTAACTGCAGATAGCACAAACCATTTCTATTTCCTCTGCTTATTGCCTGGAATCTATCTGGGCAGCTGGATTTCAGACACAGCCATTTCTTATTCTAAACAAAAATCAAACTCATTTGTTTCAGCAAGATGTTTTGCCATCAATTACAAGCAATTTCACACTGGTGTTTGTATATTGATGTTGTCCTTACTTATACTGCATTTGGAATGTTTGCCAAGCTGAAGAAATTACAGTACATTACTTGAGCTGGAACTCCCACATAAGCTTTATTTTTCCTTTAATTAATTCTTAATTAAAAAAAAAAATCATTTGTTTCTCTTTTTATGAGAATGGAGTAACATTTTTTTTTCCAGACTAAAGAGATACCCCATAAAATTATTCAAAAGTTCCAGGGCGCCTCCAGGTTTTCTAACCCATCTTTCAAATAATTCATATATTTTTCTCTTGTAAGAGTGAGGAAAACAATTACTGCTGGATGAAAAGAATCTGAATGATATGAAGTAGCTCAGGGCTATGTTTCGTCCTGAATGAAAGATTGCATTACATTTGGAAGTAATTATTTCCCTGGTATTTATTTATTCATTTCATACTTATGAGTCTTTCAATTCCTTCTTTAGCTGGAGTAGAAACAGAAATGATGAAAAACTCTTTGTTCGCAGACATGTCCCTTTCATATTTTACATCTATCTAAAAGCAAGAGGAACAGAAAGATTCTGTTTTAACCAGTTCAGCTTCCAAATAGATAATAACAATAGGCTTTGGCTTATTTTTTATATCATCTTCTTATGAAATCAGAGACATTGGAGAGTTTCTCCTGTGGGTTGGGGAACTTCTTTCCCTCTTTTAGATATTATTTGCTTGGAGAGTACATAAAAATATCTGATGATTAGGATGTCTATGAAGTCTGAAACAAGATGATTTCTTCAAGTTAACATTAGGACCAATTTTCATAACCAACTTTATTTTGTGGAGCAGATTTATTCCTTCAGAGGACTTTAATGTTGTAAAATCTCACAGCAATGCACAATCCCAGCAAACGCTCTTGCCCTTATATTTTATTACATTATTGACATCATTTGGTGAGCTAAGCATGAGTTATAGTCAGAATGAGTAATCCTAGCACTGCTAGGTTATCATGGGCTTTCACTCATGTATGTCTTGAGTTCAGCCTACATACTAATACTATCACCACAACCTTTTCATAATTAAGAAAAGCTGCAGTGTGCAGATGGCAATTGCATCATGCCAGGCACTGGATTCTCAGATAGCTGTCATGGGGAGGAAGTACTTAAGATATTAAACTGCAGGCCTGATGAAGGATATCCTGGGCACTGAATAGTAAGGTGTCCTCATCTGAAATGGATGCCCATGGTGTAGGAAGCAGTGAGCTTCTCCACTGGGGAAAGCAAGTGTTGGTCCAAAGCAAAGATCAATGTGATGGCCTATAGGTCACAACACAATGCTCAGTCCAAAGTGGTGTCATGCTGAGACACTTGAGTTGCTGTGAATAAGAGGAGGAAGCAAAGGCACAGGCTGACAATTGCCACAGGTACCTGTATCTCAAACAGAGAAGCTAACATCCCTTGAGGTGCTCAGAGACTTCTAGCACAGCAAAAGCTTGGAGTGATAGCCCTGGTCCTTACCATTTTCTCCAGCATCTCTCACTGGGCTGTGCTGAGACACTTCAGCCAGGCTGCAGACACTTCTGCCCTTACTCTGTGGTACGAGGACCTCCTGCAAATCTGGTCAGCTATCCTTGATGAAAAATGTTGACATGGGGCAGAAGATGGAGAAATTCTGTAGGATGGTTTTACAATCAGCAGAGCTGATTATTACTGCAGCTTGGGGAATAAGGTTTTGCATTGCATCTCCCTCTAGATCTTTGTGCCAATCTAGAAACAAGAGGGAACAACCTTTCGCCTCTCAGCCAGACCCCAAACCCACCACCCAGTGGAGTAACAACTGTCCCAATGTGTCCAAGTCCAGCTGCCTGAAATGCTTTCTTCTGCACCATTAGAAAATAATCATTGCAGATCTATGTGATGACAGACTTTGCAAACATTTCTCTTCAGCTTTGTGCAGCTGAAGGGACCATCTGACAGTCATTTCTCTTATTTACCAGCTACTAATTCCATTCTAGCAATGGTCTGAGCAACTTCAGCATTCATGTCATGGTTTGGGCCCTAGTGACATTTGCTGTTACTTGATCCATTTCAATAACATTCAGAAACTGTCAGGAGCCAGAGAAAGAATTCGTTATCTCTTATTGTCTAGAAGTGGAGTTCCATGCTCTCCACTGCTCTATTCCTTGCAGAAACGGCTCAGTGTTGCCAATATAAGAAGAATAGACCTCAGCTCTGCTCTTACAGATCACCAAGTGACAAGCTATGGAGGGCTGAAAAACCTCCAGACCTCTTCAAAACTAGTGAGGCCACTGAGATTGCAACTGCCTGGCTGAACACCTGGCCGCTCTTCCTAAACTGCAAGGTAGTGAGCCTACATTATTTGAATAAGGAGATGAGGGGCACGTCATCCAAGCAGAATTACTCCCTTACTCTCAAAATTTGAACACCAAGGAAAATACTGTAAAGTGAATTTTCTTTTCACAGGAGAGTTAAGGAAATTATTCTGAATGAATTTTTAAACTCTATTCTTTAAATTGCACTCTTTTTCAGAATTAGGTAAAAACGAGGCTTCCTTCTCTTTGAAGGAAGAATCTATAAAGGTATTGAATGTAGCGCAACCACTACACTTCAAAATCATGCTGCTGCTTAGTTTGTAAACATTTTCCTAAGCACTATTTGTAGACAAATACTCTGACATTTGGCTATTGTCTTGAGCTGGGAATCAATGGATTTCAGAGAGCAGAACGTGGCAGGCAAGGAACTAGTCCTGAGGGACACAACAGCCCTGATAGAGACACAGAGGAATGCAAGCTTGAAACAAAACATGTCAGGGCAGGATATCAGGCAGAAACTGGAAAATATATGAAAAATATGGTATTTCCCAGTTGTGGAAACTAAATTTTACATCATCAAAATACAGACATTAAGGTCTGCATTCACAAGAAGCTCTGGTGAAAGAACTGCTTGTTACTGGATAAGCTGGACAGCGGCTTACTGGGACCATTGCGTGAATGTGGTGGATCTAAATGGACCTGCATAAATGTGTTCTAGATATACTTACAGAACTGCTAGAAGCTAAGAAATGAGAATGTTGTTTTGATAACTTAATAGCAATATTTATATGTACTTTGATTTTCAAAGGGTGTAGTCATGCAGCCTATGAAATAGTCCATAGGAGACTCCAGTTTCCACATATCTCTGTAGGCGCCTGCAGTGAAGCAGTGGTGATTGAGCAGTGCCGAATTATCAGTGATATAGTCATTGTTTAATGGGCAAAACATTACACTTATTTTAATTCAGCATTATTATACAGTCTATAAAGCCAAGGAAATGTGCAGAATTTCAGTTGAAAGGTTGTCAAGAGTTACTATCTTTAATTAATGTTACTCTGCTTTGGAGGAACACTTGCATATACACATGCATTGAAATCCCATTCTGCCACTGAATGAAGGTGGCTTCTGAGCAGCATTTTTTTTTTTCCCAGAAGGTAAATAACACAATGATTTTACTAAGATGATAAAGCCTGAAACACCTTCTAGAGTTGAAAATTGAATTCATTTTTTGTGGTTACAAATGTTGAAGATATGTCCAGGTAGCAGTATGAGTAACTGTAACTTTCTTTCATTTTGAGACATCTCGACAGGAATACTGTGCACATTAAAATTACAGATAGTAGTCACCTAAAATGCTTCTCATGTTGAGAATAGATTAAGTTTTTTTTGTTTGTTTGTTTGTTTTTTATTTATTTATTATGGTAGACATTTTAAACAAAGTGAAATGAAAATTAATCTTTGACATAAAAGGGGTCACAAAGTAAGAACACTGGTACCCTAATATTTCCTTGTTTGAGAAAACCCTTTGTCTGTCACCTGCTGAAATCACCAGATCTCTTCTGTGTGTTGGAATTAAGTCCTCTGTCTCTGAATAAAACATCATAAATGCTAGATACTGTTGTCTTAATTAGAGATAAAGATGTATGTAGGACAGGACTACATAGAGCCAAGGGAGGCAGGGGGATAACAAGAGGCAGTAACATGAGATATCTCTGTGGGTAAATAGAAATGGAGAGCTTTAGGAAAACAGTAAAAAGCAAGGTGGAAAGGTTGGGGGGAAGAGAGAAATGTTTAAAACTTGTGATGGCCACAAAAAAATAAGGAGAAATAGCAGAAAGCTGCTGAGAATGTTGGATATGGAAAGAAAACAAGCAAGTAGAAAGAAGGAAATCCTGATCCTACGGGGCCATGGGGCCATTGTAGAATATTGCCAGGCTTGTTGGTGTTGAAATACTGAGTGACCGTAAATCTGCTGAGACTGGGATTGAGCAGGAATGTGATTTAATTAACATGCAGGAATGTGAGTTGATTAACATGCATATCTTGCTCATCTGGCCAAAGTACAGGACAGATGTTGGAGGTCTGCAATTGAACAATGAGCCTGGAACTACAGCAAATAAACGATGTCTGGGGTGAGGCGGAAGCCTCACAGCCCGATGTTGTTTCAAGTAAAGCCGGGAAAGCAACCGCCTCTGTACCGAATGTTGGTCTCACCACCCCCTTCCTCTTTTCCTCTTGACCAAACAATGCAACAAGCATAGCTGAGAGCCAGTCACATGATAAATGACTCAGTCCCACCTCACCATAGGTATAAATCTGGTATTCAGAAACCTCTTTTTTGGGGGGTGGAGAGGACAAAAACTCCAATTATCAGACGGGTCGATGGGCCTGGACCTTTCTTCTTCCCAAGCAGGGACGCCTCTTGGTAAGACTTTCACCTCTGACTCTGTCAGATGTTACCCAGGAAAATATTGATAACTAAAGTGCTGAACTATTAACTTGAACTCAATTATTGCAGTAAGCGAATTTATTAACAGCAATCCCGAATCTGTTATATCTGTCACCTTAATAAATTACCTATGTTTTCAACTTTGTGGAACTGTCTTGGTGAAAGTCCTTGGCAGGCCTCTGAAACAGACAAACGTTGAATCTAATAAGCGCCTACACACATAATCCTTTAGCCATAAACCATTGACCAAGTCTGGGACTAGGATTGGATCCAGCCGCACCTAGGCTCCTCTCTGAGAAGGAGTTTAGAAAGCAAGGGGGTCATTCCAGAACCTCGTGACTCAAGGAGAGGGCCTCCCTCAGCCACATACCCCTAATGCGACAGCCATGAGTAAGGCCAGTATATAGTGATGTGTAGAAGAATTCACCTCTGGTTGAGTAGAATATACCTGTTCCCGAGAGATGACTCTTCTTGTCTACCTAGTATCTTCTGTGATTTTAAGAGCACTACTAAAGTAGCCGGATCTTCACTGTGCTTGAAGGGTACAGGCAGGAAAAGGACTTCCTACTTGAACTTCACCTCTTTACAATGCTGAAGGAAACTTCACTATAACAGTGTGTATGTACTCAATCACAACACTCCCTTGAATTTAGCAGGGTCAAGATCTGTCCTTAACTGAAAGAAAAGAGATGCTTGTTTCTGGTAGAAAAGGATCAAAAGTATGGCAGACAATCAAGAAAAATGCCTTGAAGTCCTTCTTTTCTTTCACTCCCATTAAAACCCAAGAGAGCACAACACTTAGCTTCTCATGCTCCTTTAGACACTACTCAGACATGAAAAGCAATATGCCTAATAGATGTTCCCCCACAAAAATATCTTGTGCATCCAGTATGAGAGCAAAACTACAAAGCTGTGTCTGGGTAGGTCATATTATAGGGGACTGGGAGTTCTATACTGCTGTATTTACCTAGGCATGGCCACATGCCCCTAGGAAAAGGCTCTCATCTTAACACTCTTACTTGCCATAAAGAAAAACAGAACAGGTATCTGTAAGGGATGTGTAGAGGACATCTAGCTCAGCCTCTTGGCTTGAGTCAGGACCAGCTGTACCTAAGCCTTTCCTGACAGAGTTTTTCAGGATCTGCCACTGAAAAAAATAAAGTCTTCTTCCCAGCATCCTGCTCTGCTATTGGCTGTCTGCATGGTTGAACGATTATTAGCAACGTCTAATCTTAGTCTTCAACACTGCAAATGAAGCGCATTCCATCTTACCCACACCACCCAAGCACTGCACAAAGGATTGTATGGCAAGGATGTAGAATTAGGATTTTTGCTTTAACTACAGGTGTTAGGTTACACAGTAAGAAAACTGTTGGTAAATCTGGTCCAGGTATTTACAGAATGATCTGTGTGCAGAAATTGCTGTTTATGGGCTACTGAGTAGAGTGAGCAGTGCTTATGCATGGTGCTTGCTGAAAGCAGTTGTAAAATAACTGTTGCATTAGATGATTCATATATCAGGATCAATGGTGTGTGAAAAATTAAAGCCAATCGAACAAGTCCTCAGATCAGCCCAATGACTCCAGTGCAATTTTACATCTGATGTAAGTTTGCCAAAAACACTTCTTCCCAAATGCAGGCTTGAACATACAATTAAAAATAATGAGAAAGTAAGTTCATCACTTTGTGTGTGATAGAAGTGTAGGAACTAATGGGCTGTTCCCTTGTATGTTCTTTGGCTGGAATGGTTAGTCAGTCATTTAAATAAGGTGCTTATTTAGTGAGAGACCATGTAATATAGAAAGGACTGCAACAATCCTCTCTTCCCCCTAAAATCTTGATCTCCTGGAAACTTCTTTGGCCCTCAGATTCTGGAAAAACAGACTGAAACAGCAGTATGGGTGATATTTTCTCATGTGATACAGACAAATACAGATTTTTGATAGTTTTATCAATTGTTTGATCCATTAAAGCAGTCAGAATAGTGATAGAACAAGGGGGAATGGTTTCAAACTAAGACAGGGGAGATTTGGGTTGGATATTAGGAGGAAGTTTTTCACTCAGAGGGTGGTGAGGTACTGGAACAGGTTGCCCAGAGAGGTTGTGGATGCCCCATCCCTGGAGGCATTCAAGGCCAGGCTGGATGTGGCGCTGGGCAGCCTGCTCTAGTAGTTGGCAACCCTGTCCAGAGCAGGGGGGTTGAAACTAGATGATCTTTAAGGTCCTTTTCAACCCAGGCCATTCTGTGATTCTATGATTCTATGATTCAGAATGTACTTTTTCTGCCAGTCTATCGTTCTATGGCAAAACATCAATATATTCCCATTGTTGTGGAAATTAAACTTGACAGGGTTGTGCATCAGATGGATTTGAATTTATGCTTATGCTGAATTTTCATTTTTGAAGGCTGCTCCTTGTGAAGTGGATTATTATGATGGTGAATAGCAGTCTGTTTTCTTCAGATAATCGGTTGCTCAAAATAGAAGGTAGTCAAATTAGCTTGTGTATTCCAGAATAATCAGATATTGATGGCAGAATATATTTTTACACCAAAAGAATTGAATACAGATTTTATTTATTGATTGTAATAAAATCTCAGGTAGGTTTCCTACTGTGGGTTTATAAAATCCCTTATTTAGAATATTTCACTCAGTAATTAAAATAAATTTAAATGTTGTTCCCACACTACATTTACATTAATATTAGAAAATATATATTTCGGAAAGTTGGTACTCCACTTACTTCAACATGATTAAAAATATACAGGATTATGCAAAGAGAACTGCTGTTAACACTGGTGTGTTTATCAAGGTTTGCTGAAGCTGACACTAATCTCAGACTTCTCATAACACAATTTTATTCCAGGAAGCTCTTGGAAATATGAGTGATCATAGGTTGATTTTATGTCTCCTTGGCATGTGTTGCTCTGCCAGTAAGTTATACACCTGTGTATCACAGTCTAAGTTGCTTTCTTATGTAAGGTATGTGACAATCTACCCAGCTGCTTGGATTCTGTGCACGTTTCAACAGAAAAAACTGTCTAGATACTTTTGTAAATGAGCAATACGCCTATTTCCCCTCCCTGGACAGTTGATCCTAGGGAAGATAAAATGTCTTTGTACCCCGTAGGTGAGACAATCTGAGTTCAATTAATGAACTGGGAAAGAAAAATTCCAAATATCAAGATTATCTACAGTAAAAAGTACTCACTGTTCAGATATGAAAAAGACAGCCAGCGAGTGCTAGTGCTAAAATCAGCAGAAGGCTTCAAGACAGCTGATAGTTTCCTGGGGTGTAAGTGAGTAGACTGGTGTCTTGACCAAGAGTGCTAACAAATCATGCTTAGCGGTAAATACTGACTTTAAGCCACAGAGGTAAGAGAACTAAATGTGCTGACCTGTGTTTCTGGTCAGCAAGGCAAGACTAGTTATATTTCAGTTTCCACAGGGAGGGAATTTGTCTTGTAGCTGAAACACATGGCTTTGTACTTCACCCAAGCAGACCTAATAGTGAGCGTCTGCTGCAGGAGGTGTTACTAACCCCTCTATCTCGGATTCTTGATCTGCTCCCCTCTGTCAAACCAAGTGATCATGTGGCTGCAGAGCTTATGAATCACAGAATCACAGAATCACAGAACCATTTAGGTTGGAAAAGACCTCCAAGATCACCTAGTCCTATAACCTAACAATGAAGTAGAAATATTAATTTATTTTAAAACGCAGACTTGATTTCCTGTGGATTGGATACCTGAACTGATTCCCGTATAGGTGTACAATCCTAATGTGGTGTCTACTTGAAGGAGATGCTACCAAGAGAGATACATAAAAAAAAAAAAAAGCCAACACATAGGAATTCAGGATTTTAGTGTGCTCCTCTCCTTAATACTTGATTACTAGCACCAGATGTGAGTCTGTGCATAGTGAATGGGTAAGCACAAAGTAATTCAAATAGATTTTTTGGGGAAAACTTTCTATTCTTTGGTATAAGTACACCTCTTCATTTAAAGTGGTTATTTTTAAAATTATTTTTCTTGATTTTGTTCATTTTCACCTTGATTGCTTTTGCAGGAAATAGATTTTGCTTAAGGAAACACTAAAATGCAACACTAAGATGTGATCTTTATGGGCTTGAGACTGGCACTGTCTTCCACTTCGGCTCTGTGGTCTCTTGCCTCCATTTGGCTCTTGACCTGCAAGAAAGTAAGCCTATATGTTAACCAATCCCTGGGAAGCCCATGGGGTTAAGAAAGTGCTGTAGAGCCTCCCTCCCTTTCTTTCTGCCCTTTCTCTTCCTCAGACCCTAATCACATTTTTGTACACATAGACAAACTCTAACAGGATTGGTGCTAACATGCCAGACTACTGAAGATATGTTTGCTGGTGGTCCACTGACCTCCAGTAGGTGGGAACAGTTTCTGGTTCAGACTGGGATTCAGGGCCACAGCATTTCTAGGCATTGATGAGAGCACTGGCCTATTGCTTGCTATGGATTTGTTCCCTACCTAATCAATATATTCTTGTATGGAAGAAAAAAGAATAAAAAAAAAAAAAAAGAAGAAGGGAAAGAGAAAGGGAAAGGGAAAGGGAAAGGAAAAGGAAAAGGAAAAGGAAACGGAAAAGGAAAAGGAAAAGGAAACGGAAAAGGAAAAGGAAAAGGAAACGGAAAAGGAAAAGGAAAAGGAAACGGAAAAGGAAAAGGAAAAGGAAACGGAAAAGGAAAAGGAAAAGGAAACGGAAAAGGAAAAGGAAAAGGAAAAAAAGGCTTTGCTGTGAAATGCACGATCTGATAAACTCTGAGAAGTGTGTGCGCCAGGAATGTTTTTTGGCCCAATATCAGCAGCACTCTATTCACAATGTCAGTGCCTCACAGCAATGCACACAGTTGTGATCAGCAAACAGGGAAATGCAGAGGATGAGAGAATACATTAGTATTCTTGACAGTATATTGAAATTGGTATTATGTGAGTTCACATGACAAACCTAGGCTGCACGGCATCCTGGCCTTCCTCCAGCCTGTTTTGTCTGTGTCTATGAGTATCATCCTCTTCTCAGGAGCACTCTCATATCTGCTCTGTCTGGTTGCAGATGTGCCCTCAGCATGCCAGTCCACAGGGAATGGCCAGTATAAACCTTGAGGTATGTATCCTCCCATTGCAGCTATGCATGATCACCCCTTGAATAATAAGGTGACAGTTGCAAATGGAAAAAAGGTTAAGTATGGTAGTAGATAATATCCCCCCTACTGTGACTTGCCATCTCTGTCCTGTCATGTGTCTAGAGAATATGGCCAATAAAATGAAGAGCAGAAACTCAGAAGTAGTGCTGGTCAGAATTTTTACAGCTATTTGAACATTTCAAAACTCTTAATTGTAAGAAAAACTGGGTGGAGAAAAGCAGGGCAACACTTTCCTCTTACCAAACTGTGTAATAATTTGAAATATGATTCCTCTGGGGAGAAAAGAGTTTCCAGATTAAAGTGTGACTTTGAAATTTGAGGGAAAGTTAAATTTGCCTTTCCCCTGTGGAAAGTTTTGTTTCTGTCTTTTGCTATTTTCTTGTTACATCTACTCACGTTAGACTCCAATAATTTCTGGCATCAGAACAGACCACTTGTTTCTGGATGAATTACCTGGCAATCCTCTGGATAAAATCTAATGCTTCTAGCTCATGAAAACAGCATTTGTCCTTGCCTGCCAGGCCTTGCTGTGATCTGTATACTTCATCAAGGTAATATTGACAACATGACACAGTGACATAAACCTTCATTTGATACATTTTGCCAAGTCAAGGCATGTAAGGGCACAAGAAGGAAAAAAGTCACTGGAACAAAATCTGCTAATTAAGCTTTTCAGTAAAGCAAGCCAGAAGGAAATTCTTGTTGAGGGGTAGCTTAATCTTGTTACCTTAACTTCCCGACTTGCTCAGTTAAAGTGCAAGACAATAATGCTAATGACAGTGAGATGCTTAGAGGTTGCCAATAATGGTCTAGTTTGACGATCTCCCGGTCTTAACAGATGGTACTTGTGTAAAGTGGGGTGCTAGATTTATCCTTAATTTCCTTGCAGAAGTTCTTTTGGCTGCAGTTTTTGTACCAATGTCAGCTCCAGCTTCCATTAGGGGAAGCATATGTGCCATAGAACTGTCACGGTGTGTTCCTAAACTAAAGCAAGTTTCTAGCAGCATTTGCGCTCACTTCAATGGGAGCTCAGCCGGGTTAGTCAGGCTTTTGAAAACAGCAGCCTCGCAAAAAGAGAACTCCTCATTGCCACAAAAACCAAAATAGACAAAAAGTACACACTGACCATACGGTTAGTGGTATGGCTGACTGCTTCACTAACGTTACGTACCTAAGAAAGAACAGATCAAACTGTTGCAAAAGTCTTAAGATATTTTAAACTGATTCGCTCAGAAGGCAAACATTTGGAATAACTGACAAGCGTATTTGTTTAGGCCATAAATTTCCCCAATAAAATCGGTGATAATATTGATCAAAGACGGGGGAAAGATAAAGTCATACCAAACTGCATTTTTGTCTGTTTGTTTTGTTTTTGTCCTGAACAAGACTACATATATTCAAATCTCAGGCTTCATTAAACCTTTCAGGCAAAGCTTTTCTTAAACAACCCTTTAACTTGTCTCCCTGCATCAAAATGAGTATTTTCTCCTTGTTCTCAAGACAAACTTTTTCTCTCACTGAAAATCTTGCAATATAAGCCTTCATAATCTGCTATATGAGAAGACCTCCAATATTATTTGCATTATGTTGAGCATCATAAGATGACAATTTGGACAGAGGTATTTGAAAAATCCCAAACACTAGATTTTCTTGGTTTTCAAGCAGAGTAGGCTTGCAATGAGCCCAAAACAGACAAGAATATTACCATTTAGATGAATAGCAAAGGTGCTACAGTAATGGAATGAGGGTAAGGTATGAAAGGAATGAGTAATTTGAGTAATTTTTGTTTGTTTTTCAGAAGATGAGACAATATGGAAGACAGAGTAAAACATGCCTCTGCAGGTAATTACTCCTCTATTTTCAAACATCATATTATTTTTTGTATGGGCATATTTACAAAAAAGAAGATGAGATTCAATGTACTATTTTGAGTTCTGTTTTCTTATGTGTTTTCAATAACATATACATTAAAAAAGTAATCTTTCTCCATGGAAGTGCTAGCTTTACATTCTAATAATGCTTAGCAGAATAGATAGCAACTGCTATTTACTACTGTAGCTGGTGATACATGTTACTGAAAGCAGAATGCCATGCAAAATATTCTATTATGTCTAGATAGAGTAATCTACATAATGTCTTTAGGTATTCAGAAAAACAAAACAAAACAAAACCCAATGCAATTCATTGTTGTACATAGCAAGCTTTAAGAAGCCAAACACTTTAATAAAAGTCTACCCATGTGTTTGAAGACCTGAACCATGATTCAGATGGTTGAAACTCCTACTTGACCTCAAGCTTCCTCTGTGAACTTGACCAAGTCACTTAGTGTCACTTCAGTTCCCTTAGGAAAAGCAGATCATCTGTCTTCATACTTGGGTGTTACGAGGATTAACCTTCCAAATGTCTTTCATGGAGTGTTCTGATACTATCATGTTAATATCATTGAAAGACATAGAGTGCTAAGTGAAAATAAGTGTTCCCCCTTTATCTATTCCTGTTGCATGGCCACTAAGAACATGAGGAGCCATTTAACTCTGTCTGACAGCATGCATTTCTTTTGCCACGTTCTTCATAACCCTGACCAAGGCAAAGGTCACAGGAACATGAGACCCAACAGGTAAGCTATGTATCTATTTTCTGTCATTCAAACTGTGTCTCGTGAGTCACCCATGGCTCAGGAAAGAGAGTGAGAGTTCAGTCAGAAGTGGAGGCAGTGCTGCTGACCCAAGGAGCAAACTCCCTGCTCTGACACAGAGTTCTGTTTTCTAGTGAATTCTGCCAGATCATCTAACATCTTAACCCCAGGGTACAGCTGAATAAGGAAAGTTTCAAAGAAAAACAAAAAAAAGTCTAAAGGAATCTGTTGTCAAAATACACTGAAAACTGGGCAGTAAGCTGCTTTGAGCATTGCTGTAACTGATGTTGGAAACATGGGTAGCCTGGCAGTGGAGACTTGACATTGAGGAAAAAATACTCCTCTATCACTGATATCTAACATTGCTTTTGCAAGACATTTAGCCATCCTAAAATGAACCGTCTCTGTTAGTAGGGAGCAGTATCCAGGTGTGGAGTCCAGGCTTAGTTGACAAAAGAGAGACTATCACAGCAGCTGAACTTGACTCTTGCCCATCACGTTGCTAGAGGGATGTCTTTCTCATATGGACAGTGATGAGGCTTCTAGGGGTAGATGCCTGCAGAAGAGTAAGAGAGTGTGTTCCTCACCTCTTCTGTGCTTCTGTTCCCTGTAGGTAAAATGGGAATAATGCATTGTCCAGGATAAAATATCTGAAGGACTGGGACACCCTCTAGTATTACAGAATAGAGAAAGACTGAAGCATCTAAAGTAGACAGCTGACCCAATGTACAGGTGCCTTCCAGTTAGAAAATAAGAAATTTACTTAGTGCTTAATTATAGAAATGACAGGGCATGAGGACAAAATCATATTTTGAAAGTATGTTTTAGAATGTTTGAAAGTAAATGCTGAACATTTTCCCTAAATGAGTACTGTGTGCAGACAGATTACCTTTGATTTCACGTCAAAGCAGCCTGCAATTTTAAAGAAACACTAAAACATGAAGTCAGGCACTATAACTTGAGGAACACTATGTTGAGTATCTTTAGCATTTGCATTCTCAAGGGCAAAGGAAGGGGTCAGGTAGGCGAGTGATTCATTACTCTTAAATTGCAAAACAATCCATGTTTATACATTAGGCAGTCTTGATCCTGGAGCCCAGGTAAGATTTGTAGGCCTGTAACCACCCCACATTGCTTATATGACATGTGGCAACAGTATCCCAAGTACTCTGGAAAGGATGATGAAGAATTGGATTTGTTTGTAAAAGGAAATTTGTAAAGACTGTGGACAGAAAAGACAATCTTCTGTGAGATGTCTGGGCACTGTGAGAAATACAAGTGGTGGTATTAGCATTGTCTCAGGCAGGACAGGGTAGATTACTTTCCTTATCTATCGTTTTTTAACTCAGGGACAATATTGCTGTCATCTTAGCAGCAGAAAGATAATCTTTTTTTCCACATTTTAATAACAGACTTGTCTCTTTTCCCTGCAGTGTGAGTACAGCCCACACCACCCAAGTCACAGAATCCAAAGGCAGGGACTGAGAGAACAAAGTATTGGCCACTGTAGGAACCTGAATATGCACAAGTCAATGGGACCCAATGAGATGCATTTGAGGGACCTGGAAGACCTGGTGGATGAAGTTGCTAATCCCTTATCCATCCTATTTGAAAGGTCATGGGGGTCCGGTGAAGTTCCCAGTGACTGGAGAAAGGGAAACATAACCCCAATTTTTAAAAAGGGAAAAAAGGAAAACCCAGGAAACAACAGACCAGTCAGTCTTACCTCTGTGCCCAGCAAGATCATGGAGCATATCCTCCTGTAAACTATGCTAAAGCACATGGAAAAAAAAAGGTGATTGGTGACAGCTAACATGGCTTTACTAAGGGCAAATTTTGCTGACAAATTTGGTGGCCTTCTACACCAGGGTTACAGCATTGGTGAATAAAGGAAGAACAACTAATGTCATCTACCTAGACTTGTGAAAAGCATTTGATGCTGTCCCACATGATATCCTTGTCTCTAAAATGAAGAGACATGGATTTGGTGTATGGACCACTCAGTGTATAAGGAATTGGCTGGACAGTTGCACTCAACAAATTGTGGTCAATGGCTTGATGTCCAAGTAGAGACCAGTGACAAGTGGTGTCCCTCAGGGGTCTGTATTGGGACTGGTAATATTTAATATCTTTGTTAGTGACATGGACAGTGGGACTGAGTGCACCCTCAGCAAGTTAGCAGATGACACCAAGCTGTGTGGTGCAGTTGACATGCTGGAGGGAAGGGATGCCATGGAGAGGGACCTTCACAGGCTTAAGAGGTGGGCTCATGCGTACCTCATGCAGTTCAACAAGGCCAAGTGCAAGGTCCTGCACCTGGGTCAGGGCAATCCCAAACATGAATACAGGCTGGGTAACAAGTGGATAGAGAGCAGCCCTGCGGAGAAGGACTTTTGGGGTAATGGTTGATTAAAAGCTCGACATCAGCTGGCAATATGTACTTACAGCCCGGAACCAAGCAAAAACAAACCAAAACCTGGGCTGCATCAAAGGAAGTGTAGCTAGCAGGTCGAAGGAGATGATTTTCCCCCTCTGCTCTGCTCCTGTGTGACCCCACCTGGAGTATTGTGTTCAGCTCTGGGCCCCTCAGCATAAGGACATGGACTTGTTGGAGCATGTCCAGAGGAGGGCTATGAGGATCATCGGAAGACTGGAACATCTCTCCTGTAAAGACAGGCTGAGAAAGTTGGGGTTATTTAGCCTAGAGAAAAAAAGGCTCCAGGGAAACCTGACAGTGGCCTTCCAGTACCTAAAGGGGGCCTACAGGAAAGATGAGGAGGAATTCTTTGTCGGGGGGTGTAGCGATGGAGTTACAAGGAGTAACAGTTTTAAGCTAGAAGAGGGTAAGTTTAAATTAGATACAAGGAAGAAATTCTTCACTATGAGAGTGGTGAGGCACTGGAACAGGCTGCCCAGAGAGGTTTTGGATGCCTCATCCCTGCAAGCGTTCAAGGCCAGGTTGGAAGGGGCTTTGGGCAACCTGGTCTAGTGGAAGGTGTCCCTGCCCATGGCAGGGGGGTTAGAACTAGGTAATTTTTAAGGGTCCTTTCCAACCCAAACCATTCTATGGTTCTATAATTCCATGGTTTATGGTAATTTAACTGGGAAAACTGGCTCTGTAAGATGAATATTGCCAATTTCTCAGGCTGCCTGATATAACACAGACCCACTGACACCTTTTAGGGCTGTGTAGGCTTGTTTCTTGTCCAGTGCATGGCAAGACAGATATCTTACAGATAAAGGCTCAACAACAATACCCCTTTCCCTGTGAAGTCTGTGATTTTGTCTACCTAAGATGGTACTTCAGACTTAATGTCATAGCACAATTTTATCTCACTTTGTGCTGTTAGTCTGGAAATACCATTACTCAACCTTTTCTTTTCTTTTTTTTTTTTTTCTTTTCAAAAAAACAAAGAAAAAAAGTAATAATGCAAGTCTAAAGAAGACCTAATGTGCTTGAAAGCTTGTCTATTTTCCCATCTTTATCAGTTGCTCTAGTAACACATATTACCTTTTTTTTTTTTTTTCCCCTACAAACCATGCCTTATTTTTATCCTTACTTTCATTGTTATTGAAAACATACAAAGAACAGCAGGAGATGGTTGGAGGGAATATCAGGTAGTAGAAGTGCTGTCTTTATATAGATATTTTATTTAGGCAGGCCAAATGCATTCCACTGACATAGTATGTCATGTAAAATGTCTTCTCTTTTCTGGTCTGTGAGCAGATTCTCTGTTCAATACGTCTTAGTCTTTTACAAGTATGTGCACTGACTGTTGTTTTCTAAATGAATGCAGCTACCAGCACCAAAATATTCAGGGTGTTTGTGGCCCATGGTTAGTACAGATTTCAATGTATCACTTTCTAGGTACAGAGCCACAATTATATTTATACCAAAGACTTGTGGCAACTTTCAGTTGGACTAAATTGTCATATTCTCAGGTAGAACTAAAAATCAGCTGAGGAGATGTCTTTTTTTTTTTTTTTTTCAGAAATATTAAGTCAGAAAAGCATCCATCTGCATAAAAATCTGTTTGAAAAGGTAAGACATAAATTCTCCCAAGTACTTCAGTGCTGTTTTCGGCTGCACCTACAGGAAGGATGTAGGCAGACACATCTTTCCTATATCTGCCCTTGCTGATGCTAATACACAAACGAGCACTCTCCCAGAAGCTGAATGGTCACATTCAGTGTACATGCAGCACTGAGCTAATGCACTTAAATGGCTCCGGCCTGCAGCCAGCAGGGCACACAAGTGAAGCAGACATGGCTATCTGTACTTGTCTGTGTCCCCAAAAAGTAGCATTCTGGTCATTCTTTCCAACAGTCATGGCATCAAACACCTGCTAACATGAACAAATTATCCTCTTCTTTTTGGTCTTGTTGTACCCAACTGTACATCAATTAGTCCAGCAAAGGCAAACACCTCCTGCAACAATCAGTTATTTATTTCCCATCTCTTCCTCTCCAATTCTTTCTGCTCTTTCTCAGCTGCATCAGCTTATCTCTCTGATATTTTTTATTTTAATCTAGCTTTAACCTCAGTTGTTCCTTCTGTCCTATAGAGCAAACCAAGGGATAAGTTTATTTCATTTTTTCTCACCCTCAGACAACTGTCCTATTACTGCAGGTAAAATTTGTCCTGAACTGAAAGGCTGATATGTTCCTAGCATCACGGAATCATTTAGATTGGAAAAGACCTCTAAGATCATCAAGTCCAACTGTTAACCTAGCACTGCCGAGTCTACCACTAAACCATGTCCCCAAGCATCACATCTACACTTCTTTTGAATACCTCCAGGAATGGTAACTCAACTACTTCCTGGGCAGCCTGTTCCAATGCCTCACAACCCTTTTAGTGAAGCAATTTTTCCTAAAATCTAACCGAAACCTCCCCTGGTGCAACTTCAGCTCATTCCCCCTCATCCTGTCACCGGACATGTGGGAGAAGAGACCAATCCCCGCCTCGCTACAGTCTCCTTTCAGGTACCTGTAGAGAACGATAAGGTCACCCCTGAGCCTCCTCTTCTCCAGGCTAAACAACCCCAGCTCCCTCAGCCGCTCCTCGTAGGACTTGTTCTCCAGACCCCTCACCAGCTTCGTTGCCCTTCTCTGGACCCGCTCCAGCACCTTGATGTCCTTCCTGGAGTGAGGGGCCCAAAACTGAACACAGGACTCGAGGTGAGGCCTCACCAGAGACGAGTACAGGGGGACAATCACTTCCCTAGTCCTGCTGGCCACACTCTTTCTGATACAAGCCAGGATGCTGTTGGCCTTCTTGGCCACCTGAGCCAGCTATCGACCAATAACTCCATATCTTTTTCCACCAGGCAGCTTTCCAGCCACTATTCCCCAAGCCTGTAGCATTACATGGGGTTTTTGTGCCCCAGGTGCAGGACCCAGCACTTGGCCATGTTGAACTTCATACGGTTGGCCTTGGCCCATCACTCCAGCCTATCCAGATCTTTCTGCAGAGCCTTCCTACCCTCAAGCAGATCAACACGTGCATCTAACTTGGTGTTGTCTGCAAACTTACTGAGGGTGCAATTGGTCCCCCCCCATCCAGATAATTGATAAAGATATTAAAGAGAACTGGCCCCAGTACTGAGTCCTGGGAGCCACCATTAGTGACTGGCCTCCAACTGGATTTAACTCCATTCACTACAACTTTTGGGCCCAGCCACACAGACAGTTTTTTACTGAGTGAAGTGTACACCCATCTAAGCCATGAGCAATCAGTTTCTCCAGAAGAATGCTGTGGGAAACCGTGTCAAAAGCTTCAAAGACATGAAACAGGCCTTTATGTGCTCCCCTTGTTCAGTAATGGCCACTGGACTTCCACCTCTAACACAACTTGGCCTAAAGTCCACAGCTGAGGGCCATTTCCCTTTTCAAGAATGAGGTGTTCACTGGTGACAGGAGATGGCAGGCTCTGGTGGTACATCTAGCATGACCACAGGCTAATGACTCTCTGGCTGGTCTGTGCAGCACCTTGTTTCTGTAGGGCTGTCACTTCAGTACCAGCTTCAGTACCAGCTCCCATAACACAAACAGCTATGGAGGATAGCTAGTCTTCTGCCAAGGCTTGCCAAGAGCAGCTTACTGCACACAGTGATGAGAAGCTGAGAAATTATCAGTCCTACCAACATACTTTTTCTTCAGTGAGGCAGAGGTAGCACACCAGTTTCTGGTGCTGTGCTCCCCATTTTTGTTTGCATGCACAGTGGATTAGGAAGGGTGCCCCAAAACACAGACCTCCAGGGAGTTTTCACAATCAGAGATGATCCACTGGCCGAGGACAAAAGCCATTGTTGCATGGAGGTGTCAATCAGATGAAGGGAGGCTCTTCACTATCTGGAAATTTCTCCCCAGTCTAGGGAAATGATGTCCATCTTCCAAACAGGATGCTTGTCCACCACAGTAAGCCTGTTGCACATGCTGAAAGCAGTTTGCTAATTAACCCTATGCATCCAGCAGGTTGAAGCAGAGGGGATCCCTGGAGAAAAATCCAGCAGCAATGCCAGGGCAAAAGGTACTCAGGTGCTCCCTGACAGCCTTGTACCCTTCATTTTTAATAGCCCAACCAAGCTGGAGGTCCAGAAAGAGGTTGTTATGTGTCCTATCTTGTACTCTGATACTCCACATACACCTCAAGCAGGAAATGAAGCCCAGCAGTTACTGATCATACAGCATGTCTGGCTCTTCCAAGAATTGTGAAGTGCCCTGCTTCTGTACTGTGCATATGTTTTCTCTGCTTGATGCACCAGAGAAGCAGATCTAGTAACTTGTTTGTCTGGGGCATGCAGTGAGTCATTAATTATGCTAAACAATGTATGCAATTATGGAGACACTAGTGCAAAGATAATCCTTTCTGTATCTATTGGGAGAGGGAAAAAAAGATGATTAAGAATTGAATTTTGTTAATGCAGTGAATCATGGTAAATTCCCTCTTCATATTGCTGTATTTTCAGCCACTTGGAGAGTGCTTGTGTAGGGTGGTATGTACTCAACATTTCCCGTTAAATGTCCAGCAGAAATGTATTTAAATGACAAATGCTTATGTGACATCCAGTGCTGGGAGAATGTGTCTCTCCATGGGTGACGTAGAGTACTATCTGAGAACTAGGTAGTGCTTAAATAATAAAGATTTATTGAAACAAGTGTTGTCCTGCTGCTTTTTCAAAAACTTGTTCTTACTTCAACTTCTGAACATGAGAGCAGTACATGGGAGATATGAGATGTGGTTCCAGATAATCAAGAAAGTCTGCCTTTGCTAAGAAAACACACAGCCAAATCTTCAACACAGTCTTCAGTCAAACAGATCTATATCAGACTTTTGACCTCCAATTTTCCAGAGGTCTGTTCAGCCTGAGAATGGAGCAGCACGACTACAAACCGTGCAGGCACAGTGTCTGGGGCAGCTTGCTGTGAGTGCACACTGCATGTGGCAAGGCTTCTGCCACAGCTGTGTTCAAGCACAGAGAAACAGCAGCTTCAGGGGTATTGCCAGTGTGAACTTTAATCTATGACATCCATCACATCTCTTCAGAGCAGTTTGCATGAAAAGTGAGAAGAGCTGGAGAGTCAAAACATTTCTGCAAAGGAAATGCCACAGATTAGGGAGCATTAGCAACATGTAGGTACACCTGGGGAGAATGTCTGCAAGTCCCAGGGACACCTGGGACTTGTAGTGGTCTGTCCGTTTATCACACACATTCATCACAGGGAAGTTCCCTTATCCCCATATTACAGGTGTACAAATCAATGTTCGAAGGGACTTGCTCAAATGTTTTCTTTTAAGTGTTAAGAAACAAGGAAAGTGAAGAGAAACAAGGATGTGAACTCCTTGCTTGAGCCTACAGCTGATGTCCTGATCATGGACTCACCTTTGATCATGTTCTAGAAAGAAAGAATATGTTTTCAATACACAATTGTCTTTACCCATTTCCAGAAAGAGGAAGAGCCAGTACGGGAAATTTTGGAGAACATGGAGATCTATTGTGCTTTTATTTTCCAGGAGCTCAGTCCTGTGAGGTCCTCAGCGTAGTCAAGATTTATTGAAAGCACTTTGTGAGAGCTCTTCCAACATTAAGAATGATCAATACACTGGTCAAGCCCAGATTTAATGGCAAGCATGACTCTTTGAAATAAAGTGAGGTTAAGTAGCAGCACCAAGGAGGGCATGCTTCTGGCAAAGATCTGCGCCAGTGGCAAAACCGAATTATTTGGATTCTGAATGTCTGATCCTTCCTTTGGGGAAGGAGATGGAGCAGCTGTGATTTGTTTTGGAGCATTTATTACAGTGAAAGCTTCTCAGAGAAGACCTAAGTGAGAACAAGGCTCAGCAAAGAAGTTCCTTATGGAGAAAGTGGTAAGAATCAAATTTGACAGAACAGCCAAAAGTAAGAAGCTTTTCAAAAGCAATAGAGCAGCAGAGGAGGTATCATAATGACAGAGCTTAAAAAGCAGTCAAGAGGGGGAGTCAGAATGAATGCATCATGCAGTTAGTGCTCCTGCCAAAGTGAGATGTAAAACAAGACCGCTTATTACAGCAGCTATAGAGACACAGTATCACTTTGCACAAGTTAGTGCACTGGTTTGGTCTTTACCACCTTCTATCAGGTATATTTTCTCTGATCTACTTTATTGTTGCTCCTTGTCTGCATCAAGCAGTTCCTTACATTTTCCTCGTCACTTCTTGACTTGGATTGCCGTGGAAGAAGAAAATACCTGCTGGAACATACTACAGTCTCTGGTAATGCTGCAACTTGCTGTAATCTCAGCTGCTGGCTTTATACAGCAATCAGCTAGATGTGTACATTTTGCCTTGTTATATCACATCCTCTTCCCCCCGCCCCTCCAACTGTGTTTCTTACTCATGGAACAGATTTTCTCCCTTCTTCTTTCCCAGAAATGGAACCTCACGCTACATCAGTTGTGCTGTACCTTAGGGGAGCATTATGTTTCAATCTGGGCACTAGGTCAAGCACAGCCTTTCTCAGAGCTTGTGAGCACATGAGATTTGTAAATCTGTGCTTCAGGGAAAAACAATAGCTGCAAGCAGTTGGACATACTCTGCTTTTAAAGATCTCTGAGCACAGACCCTGTCACTATTTTTGTTAGACAGCACAAGAAACACTCAGCTATAAGCAAAGTCAAAACATTGTCACAGCCATGTATATTTCCCCATCCTGTTTTTTCTCATGGATAAAAAAATCACTTATCCTTTATCCTCTTCTAATCCAATTTACAAGGAACTGGCTGGAGAACCCCATCCATTCAGAAGCCAGTTACCTTTGTTAGGTGATTCTCTGACTGGATTCAGCAAATTTGCCTGAGTAGCAGCTCTCCAGATATCAGAAGTGCTTCTACTGAAAGAACCTACCAATTGCATCACTCATGCCTGACATCTGTGTAAGTCTATGAATCAAGTTTAGCTGTGTGATGCGCATACTTACATATTACCTGTTTCTTATGCCCAGCAAATGCCTTTAGGAAGAAGTTAAACCCTTGATGTAGAGTGAGATGAAGTTTGAGATTAAACGGGTAAACTGATTAATCAGGTAAACTAACCACTTAGTAATTCATTATTTCTATCCAAAAACTTCTCTGTAGACAGCAAAATAATGACCTGGAAGGTATCTTTTTGCCAGAGGTGCGTGGCCATTTTTTGAAGGTAACACAAGGATACCTTAGGACTTTGGACAGGGGTTATCCATTCATTTTAGTGGCCTTCAAGTATTTAAACATATTAGACAGCCAAAGGCCTCACAAGACTCTGGCAGTCAATTAGGCTATAACATCTATACTGAAATGGTTTCCCAGCTAAGTCCTGGGTAACAGCTATTTCTGGTGGAACTACTTAGTTTTGGAACTGAATGAAGATAAACTGAAGTAAGTTTTTATGAGAATCTCTGTGGAAGTTATTAATTCAGTGTGATTAATCTGGGTGTACATTTCTTTTAGTCTATTTGTATCTTCCTGAGAAGATAAATCTGGAATTTTGTTCATCTGCAATGAATTACCACTCATGAGGACAGACAGTGAGGATACTTCTGGTGGGAGATGAGCTGCTGCACCAAGCTGTCTGTTGTGCTTGTCTAGGTAAGAGAGCAATGGAAGAGAGAGGCCTCTGCATGTCACCAGCATTTCAAAGGGACTGTCACAGTGGTAAAAACACAAACAGCCTGTTTGGAGCACATTTCTGATCTGCTTATTGGTTTCAGATGTTTGTGATCGAAGTGCTGGCAAAAATAATGTCTGAAAGCACTCACAAGGTCATCTCTTCTGCATTCCTCTCTGTTTTCTGCACTTGAGTTGTACATATGCCACTTCCTACAGACACTATCTAGCCTGTTCTTAATGACTTTTCCCAGTGGAGACACCACTAAATCCTTTCTCTAATGTCTAATTTAATGTTGCTGCATGTTAAAACCATTACTTATTTCTCTTTGTCTCAGGAGAACATCATAGTCTCTTCACTCCTGCAGGAATTTTTATCTAGATGAGACATATTTATTTGCCTCACCCATAAGAAATACATCCTTGCTTCTTTCACTCTTGTCTTTTAGGCCACATATCCTTGGCTTATGAAGTGCTGCACTGACTTTGTCAAAGAGATGTGGCCAAAGAAATGTGCATTGCCCGAGAGAAGACACAGTGACCCATTTAGTCCCTTCTGGTGCTGGCAATATTTGTAGAAAGCACTCATGTTCCTTTTATCTCTGTGTGGTCTTCTGACCTTTGCCATAATATCCAGTGAGGGTGCTCCTGCAGACATTGCCCCAACCAACTCAGCACTCTTGGTCCAAGCCACAGCCTAGGCTTTCAAGAGTCATCTTGTTTTTCCCTTTGTGTCAGACCAACACTTCACACCTGGGACCATACTATAATTTTGACTTATCAGTTAGAGCTATAGCTCCTTTGCAAAGTTCCTCTCAGTACAGTATGTGGTACCTGGAAATGCAGTGAGAAACCTGAACCCAGAAACAATGTTCTTTCTTTTATTTAAAAATAACAACAACAACAAAGCAAAGCAAAGCAAAGCAAAGCAAAGCAAAGCAAAGCAAAGCAAAGCAAAACAACCAACCAACCAAACAAAACAACTAAAAAACAAAGCTGGCATCACAAAGATTTATAAGAGAGCACTGGAGTGAGTCTTCATGCTGTTTCCCTTGCTTGAGCATACAAGGTTAATCCAACTGCTTGCAGTGGGGCAGAAAAGAGATTTCTTCCAGAACAAAACACCAGAGACTTCTCTTTTTTTCCTGCCTTCCAGCAAGGATCATCTGCAAGTACCATCTGGACATCATGAGTTCAATCAATTTCCTCTGTTAAAGACAACCTTGGCAGTCAGAAAAGAGGCAGGTCTCTTTTCATTTCTATTTGTAGCTGACATTGCTTGTATTTTCCTGTTGACAGAAACGTTGTTTTGTTTCACCTCCACAACTATCTCACTGAGGTTTTAAACAGCATCATTTGTAAAATTATCTGGGAAAGGTGAGCTTAAGAAGAGCCTAAGAAGAAGGAGCAGGGCTAGCAGATCTCCCTATCTGTAAACTAAGACTGTACAAGCATCAAAAAATAAAAGACGGTAAGTACCTAAGTCAGACTTAAAACACTGGAAACAAAGCCTCTCCATTCAAAAGGAAGGTTGATAACAAAACAACAGGGTTAAAAACATTCTGCTGTCTCCACATTTACCTCTTCATCTCTTATTGTCCTTCAGCAGCTTTCTGACCAAACTCCTGTTAGACAGGCATTTAACTTCAAACTAAGAAACGGGATGGAGGGAGCATACTACAAGAAAGTCAATTGCTTTTATGCATTCTGTTCAGATTTACTTTCAAGCCCTGGATTTGGTGTTCTGTAATAATGTGTTGTCATAAGAGTTGCAGTCGACCTTAAGTCAATCCTATATGATCCTGGATGTTCTTTTAGCTAAATAACAGTGTGCTGCATGTTACGACACTTTCAAAAGTTTGGAAAGAGAGGAAGTAAGCAATTCGGAGATGCCGTGTATTTATTCTGTTTGTACAAAATGCAACAATGCTAGAATGGTAGTCTTCCTATGCTAAATAGCTACATAGCTCTGTGGGCTACACAGATACAAATTTACTACTGAGAAGGGTGAAGAGAAGCTCTCTTCTTTCCCACTGCAGCATCTGTGTTCTGCCCTTCTATCCTGGGGGACAGAAGTACTGAGGGGATGCCTGTCTCCCTAGTGCAGTCCCAAACCACATTTGGTCCTGTTACATGCTCCACATGGGAAATGTAGGATCTATTATGTACATTGTATGATGGAGCCATGCAGCTGTGTTTCCATACTGTTCACACAGGCGCTGCATCTGTCCCAGGGTGTTTGACACTCTGCAAAGGAGATACGCATTTGTGAGGGCTCTGGGTGAAGGAAACCCTCCTTTTTCAATTCCAATCAGACATTCTTTTCTGTCAAGACTGAGGCAGCTGTGGACTTGTGTATAGATGTAGCATGGCCAATTTCAGAGTGAAAAAAAAAAAAAAAAGTAATCGGGCAGCTGTTAGTATATAAACTTTTGTAAGAAACTTTCTTAAATACCAAAAGCTGGAAAATCTCCAGCTCCCCTCCCAAACTAGGTTTAAGCCTGTGTGTATCTCCTTCATGCTGGAATGCAGCTGTAGGGGCCAAAGGTTTGGGCTGGAGCACATAGGAAGCTCTTTATACACGAAGTCTGGAGTACTGGGGATGAGGTCTCTTGGTCTACACAAGTGCCTGAGTTTTGGGGAGGCTGGGGTAAAACATACCTGCAACTCATGCTGGCCATCCCAATCTGTCTTTAAACAGCTAGCTTAGACATTGATGACACATCACATTGTAGTTGCAGCAGCCTGGAGCTGGTACATGCAGGCTACACCTAGCCTGGTTATTCACAGTGCTTGTCATTGCCAACAGGGTAGGACACTTCTCCTGCTGTAGATATTCAGACACCTTGGCAAATGTCCTAGCTTGTTTCATTCACTTGAGCTATGATAGCACACAGAACTTCATGCACCTAATGGTACCCACCACATCATGCTGGCCTTGTGGGAAATTCACCCTAAAGCAAGATAATAAAGCACAGTGAAACTTCATTGCCCTGGTACAGCACAGGGAGAATCAAGTGGAGTCTTCATGTTTAAGCTTCACTCGTGACATTAAGTTGCACGTACTGTAATGGGTCTGTCCTTTCTGTGAGGACATGGATGGACTGGGAATGTAAGCCTTTTGGTCCACATTGCTGGTTCCAGTCTGGCTGTAGTTCAAATGCACAGTGTCCAGAGCAGGCTAATGGAGAAACATCAGGGAGAATTTTGTAATGAGCCCAGCCTTTTCCAAATGGGAAAAAACGAGGACTTCCTTTAAGGGCAGACCTGACAGTGTACAATGAGGTGCATGTGAAAGTCTTTCCTGGAGAATGCGGTCAGACCCACACTTCACTGACACAGCATAGACATACCAGGACATCTCCAGCATGTGATAAATTGAGCATTTGTATATCTGGAAAAAAGCAGAAATCCTGCTGTTTAACTGGTCTTTTGGCCAGTTTAAGAAAGAGCTGAGCAGGCTTCAAAAGACAAACATTTATTTCATAAAAGAATGACTGCAGTCTTTTAATTTAACTTCTGACATAATTTGGGTCAAATGGTATTATTATGCAGCAATTTCTGCATTGGCAGGAGCTATTATTCCCTTTTCTGAAGTCAAAGATGGAGACAGGAATACAAATCTCAGTCACTCACCTGGGCAGAAACAGCACTCTAAATCTTTGGAGATATTAACTGAGGTTGTTAGCAAACTGTATGCTTTGCTGTATATGCACACTTCTTTAGGAAAAATCTCCATTGTCACGATTGTCACACTTTTATTTTTTTGCAGTCAAATGAGGCTATTATATCAAAATTAGTATTGACATGTAAAGCTATCTTAGCAGGTGGTGCATTCCTGCTTGTTTCTGTTCTGAGCTTATTTAACATGACTTGTTATTAAACATAACAAGAAATTTTGATTCAACATTCATTTAATAACACATTCTAAACTATACAGTATATCATATTGTAGGCTGAAATTTCAAGTGATGCCTGAAATATTTACTGAATATTCACTGGTCCTACAGATTTGAAGGAGTACTTACAAACTTCTAGGCCAAATCATTTCTCAAAGATAAAAAGTTACCTGGATGTTCCAATCTTGGTAGAACCCTTGCTTGCCCTCTTGAGGTATCAAGAGACTTTTCCAATACTGAAAAGGTGATTCATTCTTTTTTCATCCGAATAAACTTATTTGATACAGAACTCTACCTGACTGAGTGCAACAACAACAACAAAAACAAAACAAAGCAAAACAAACAAACGACAACAACAACAACAACAAAAACAACAACACATCTTCTTGTTTGTAAACATGAAATGATAAAAACCAAGTATTCATATATAGTGTTATATGAGGTTAGTGCTAGACTTTAAAATGGATTGCAAATGGAGAGATGATGGTTTGGTCAACTGGCACAGAAATCAAAACATCAGTATAAAAATGTAACTTAAGATCAAACTGAAAGGTGATGATTTTAGGTGCAGAAAAAGAGTTTTGGTTCATTAGATCTGTGTGCTAGGGTGTCTGACTAAACTGCAGAGTACAGACAGATTTCAAACAGAGATTGGCATTTCACACTTGTCTTCTTCTGCCTTTAAATAAATTATGTCTTCAGCTCTGTATTACATAAGATTTAAAAGCCTTAAGGTGATTCTGATACAAAAAATAAAATAAAATAAAATAAAATAAAATAAAATAATAATAATAATAATAAAAAATGCTGGACTAAATTAACCTTTAAAAAGCACTTGCAAATTCCTGATAAGTTTTTCTTTGTTTGCTGGACAAACACCCATTTTTAACTCAGGGTGAACTGTATACTTACTATCTGTCCCTGGGTTACACAAAATAAAAGAGGGTCTTTGCCCACAAGAGATTGCAAAATACATCTAAAAATAACTTTTTTTCCACCTAAGGCTATGCTAAGATTTCAGCTTACTCTGGATGGGTCTGAAGGTCTCTGCTCAAAGAGCAGTCTTTGCAACAGCTTGGCATGGTTATTTCAGCTGACAGGCCCCTGAAAGACAGTCCAAGCTTGCCTCAGATATTCTGAGGATCTCTGGAGTGACATATTTTTCTAAATTTCCCTCTCTTCAGCAGTGAGAGATTCTTCCCAGGGTGGTCTCAGAGCCTCGGTCTTCTGCGTTGGTCTCAAAAAGTCTATCTTCATTCACTGATTTCAGAAAATACCAAAGAAGACCAAGGTCTTTGGGCAAACATCAGCCATGACAGCCAGCATGCACTAGCAGGCTTGTTCTGTATTTCCTGTTATTTCTCTAGAAAAAAAAAAAAAAAAAAAAAGTGAAATGAGACCAGACAAAGAGCTTGCTCATGTCTATCTAGAAGCAGGAGATGGGAATGGTAAGATCAAAGAGATGTTCCATTAGCAAGTTTTTATAAGCCAGGTCTTCGCAGAGAACTTGGCGCAGGCATGAGTTGTTGATGTGTGATAATGCATCAGTTTTGCTTTCTTCCCAGGTGTGAAGATGAGGGCTGAGAAAGCAGCTTCTCTTCCTGTGCCTCAGTGGGATGTCCTGGGCAGTGCCATTGCATGCTAGCATCCCTGCTCAGCTTGCTTCTGTCTGTCATACGCAAGAATACTGTTGGGAAGTTTTGACTGCTCTTATTTTCCCACCAATACTAAGCTAAAATTAAAAGAAAAAACAAAAAACTCCCAAATCTATTAGAAAATCTCTACTTTTAACTGGCTGTAAAATGTTCATCACAACAACCATATTTCTCAAAATATTTCTCTTTTCTAGGAAAACTCTCATCACAGAGAGTTTGTTACTAAAAACAAATTCTGGCCCTCCTTTCATTCTGTTTAGTTTCCATTTTCCTTAGGTTTTCCGTACTTCAGGAAGAAACAGACAAAAAGACAGTGAATGTGATTTTATTGCACAGAAAAAAAACAGTGTTCTGACAAGAAATATATTATAAAAAATATAGAAAATAGCATGAAGACAGAAATTGATTTGCATTTTCTGATGATACTCCACTTACAATTATTGCTTTGTTAACTCTGCCAGGTCTGCAAAGCTGGATCTGGAAGCAAAAATGAGGAGGTAAGGAAATTTGCTTCTTTATTTTTTCATAATTTTCAGTCAGTTTTTAGGCTATATTTATGTTATTTTTTCCAAAGTCATCAGCAAGCTTTGATTTAGATACCCAGAGAGAAAAAGCATTCAGACAAAAATATATACTGCATGTCATATATTTTGATATAAATGCTGTCTCATTGTGATATAGTTGACAATAACCACTGCCAAAGCATATATTCTATCTCATGTGTCAAATTAGAAGACAAAGTGGAATAAAGAGAATACTTTTTCACAATCTGCACTCCTTTCTGAGTTTTAATTGGATTTGTCATCACGTAAATGGTCAAATATGATCATATTTAACTTGGGTTGGTAGGTAGTCACAAAAGTGGACAATAGAGTTAGCACAACTTTAAGATGAACAGGGTAGTTCTCACTGAAATCAGTTATGTTTTCAGGCTGCCCGCAGACAGGGGCAGACATTTTGACATCAATCTATAATCCAAACACAGCAAAGTTAGAAGTGTAATGCAATTATAGATACCGCTGCATTCTCATTTCTCTCCTGATGCTACTTAGGAAACCAGGAGCAGGACTCCAGACATAAGTCTAGACCACACATACATTTAAGCCAGAGAAAGATATTGTATTCATAGCATGATGCTTAAGAAGAAGCCAAATGTTGCATTGTATCAACATGGTGTGTGGATTCTAAACTGGAACTGGCTGATAATTAGCATGCAGAAATCTCAGCTACCCATGGAATAACAGTAGTCTACTGCTCCACAGATAATGCAGCCTTGTCAAAAATCTTTCTTTGTTCAGATTCAAAAATCTTTCCTTGTCAAAAATCTTACCTCTACTGTCTGTGCAGGCTACCACCTCCCCAAACTCACTGCAACATCTAGAAACTTTTCTTCTTCTTGCCATAACTCCCATTATCTCTTACAGAGCGTATGTACTAGTATCAGAGCAACTTCAGTTATTAAATCAATAGGTGACTTGAGGCAATTAGCTGATCCTGTTAGACTACACTTGCTAGCTAGAAATGGTACTTGCTGAGAAAGACCACAACTGTTTGTACATGCACAAGGACACCACGGGTCTTTTGGGTCTTTGGCAGAGGAGTTCCGTGTTGTATTCACCCTTTGGGTGAGAACAAACAGCTCTTTACCAGGCAGTCTTCACAGACAGAATTGTAGGGGTTGGAAGGGACTTGCAGTCCAGACTCGGGTCCAACCCCCCTGCCACAGCAGGTTCCCTAGAGCAGCTTGCACAGGTAGGCATC
>VXAA01004533.1:0-19205 GCA_013399115.1 Anseranas semipalmata | reverse complement strand
CACCTCCCTTGACCTGCTGGCCACGCTCCTTTTAATGCACCCCAGGATCCCATTGGCCTTCTTGGCCACCAGGGCACACTGCTGGCTCATGGCGAACCTGTCATCCACCAGGACCCCCAGGTGCCTCTCCTCAGAGCTCCTCTCCAGCAGGTCATCCCCCAGCCTGTACTGATACATCCGGTTGATCCTTCCCAGGTGCAGGACTCTACAATTGCTTTTGTTAAACCTCATCCGGTTTCTTCCTGCCCAGCTCTCCAGCCTGTCCAAGTCTCGCTGAATGGCAGTGCAGCCTTCTGGCGTGTTGGCCACTCCTCCCAGCTTTGTATCATCGGCGTACTTGCTGAGGGTGGACACTATCCCCTCATCAAGGTCGTCGATGAAGATGTTGAACAAGAGCGGACCCAGCACCGACCCCTGGGGAACACCGCTAGTAAACACCGCAGTGTTGGCATCCAGAGATCTAAGGCTACTAGACTGGAGTAACAAGGCCTGGGATAAAGACCTGGAAGAGGTTAACATAGGCTGCACGTTTTTTCTTACTGCAGTGCAAATTCTGAAGTAAGATGCTTTTAAGAAATTCTTTGTTATGTTTATCTTTAGGGATACAGTCTGGGTCTCTAGTTGTGAAAGTGCCTCGTACCTGATCTACTAGTTTGGAGGCAGTTGGATGCATGAGTAGGGCTGGTCAAGAATTTCAGATTTGAAAAGTAGTGTATTTTTTGCCAGAAGTGCTTACTGACAAGCTTGCTGTTGTTCACAAAAAAACTTCTGTTGGAAATGTATATGGAGTGAATGCCTGTCCCAACAGAAAAGGAAGTATCTGAGGTTGAAATACTTGGTTTCAAATCTATGCTTATTCTAACACACTCCAAGAATGTGAACAAAAACATCATGCTTTTGAGATAACTGGACACTGACCATCTGAAGGAGGAGTTCTTTCCATAAAGAACTACAAAAAACCACGATTTCATCTGAATATGGGAGGTGTTTGAAGATGCATACTTTGAAATTTAGGAGTAGCCTGTCAGAAAAGGCTCTTCATACTTTGCTCTAACCATATCACCAGACTTCGACAAAGATGAATTTACTTGTGTAATGGTTGCAAAATATTAAAACAAATGACATTTTCAAAGGATTTCCTAGTTGACTTCTGTGAACAGCAATGGGCTAAACTTTCGCAGCTCTTCAAGCACCTGTGAAGACAAAAGAGCAAAGCTACCAGTGGTAATAGCAAAAGCCAATACAGCCAGCAGGAGTCCAGCCCCAACATAGCTAAACCTCAGTGCTCCAGCAGCCCAGCAGACAGCAATGAAAGCTGCAACTGTGGTGGCCAAAGGTGACCTCAGGGAAACATGAGCCAGCAAAGTTGCCACAAGCTGCACAGCCTGCAACACTTGCACAGACTCCCCACCAAGGTTCTTCGCAGCAACCCAATAAGAAAAACCACCAGTAGCAAGCTCCTGTAGGCACCTCAAGAGTCCTAATATGTGGGGCTGTCCTGCCATGGGAAAACAATAAAGAGTAATTCAAGTGTGAAGTTGCTCTCCAGTAGCGTGTCTACAGGAGGGGTGCACAGCATGTCACAGTCTGCTCAGTGCAGAGTTCACAAGCTGTTTACAGGAGACCTGTGGGTCCAGCCAGGCAGGAGGACCCAAAGGTGCCTGGAGCTGCCCTGTTTGCTGTGCACTAGCATCACCTCCACACCATCTCTGTCTGGTCCTGCTGTGGCAAGCCAACAGGTGCTGCTGGGGCAAGAGGTACAGAGCTGGGCATGCACTGGCTCCCCAGCTGCCTCTTAACTGAAAGCAGAATCCCTTGGAGACATCTCTATGGTTTGGAGTGACAACAAATAGCAGGAAAATGCATAATGCTGCTGCTGAACAACCTTTCGTGGTGGGATGGGTCAGACTTGCTAAGGACAGTGACATCTTTATTATTCTCCAGCAACAGGTGAGGTCATTAGAAGAAGGTTAGTGTGAAGGAAAATCCCTTTGCTACCTTTACAAGGTGTGAAGGCAAGGATGAGGAGGGTCTCTTCAGAGGCTCAGTGTCTCCTTACATTGATAGGTGGTTGGTGCAGATCAGACTGTCACTGCTTTATCCTTTTCCCTTGGCCATGTAGTCTGAGGTCATCCCCACCCTGCAAGGCATCGCTCCAGCTCCAGGCCTGATGCAGCCATGCTGACCCAGGACTGTGTTAGGCTGGGCTTCCTTAGCTCTAGGCATTACTTTCCTCCAGCGGAAGATCAGGTTGCTGCCTCCCTGTGTGTGCATGGTCCTGAGGACTTTTGCTCGTGGCTCAGGTTCGGCACGTCATTTTACTGTGTTCACACTGCTCTAGAAGGGAAAAAGAAACTCTTTGGAGTTACTGGAAAAATTTCCAACCTGGTTATGCATAACCTCACCAGCAACAAGAAGAACAAAGATAAATTCAACATTTTAATTACACAGCTGTGTGGCCAAGAGCTCCAATTATGGGACAGAACCTGTAAGGCTAGGACCTGTGTTGGTGTACAGTGAGGAAGACAGGTTTCTTCCCAAAGCTTGTGCAAGCAAGGTGGGATTCTAGGAGTTCCTCCATGAATCTTGCACACCAGACTACAGTCTCCTGTTTGCACCTGCTCTTACTGCACTTTGATAAGCATAAAATCAGTGGCATCCAGTGGCCTCCTCTCTCCTGCAGGTGTATATTCCGTACGGCAATGCACAATCCCCATCTCGGCAACAGCCATGACACTTTCTGCAGGTGATCTCTCCATCTCAGGAGCATAGCAGGTGTGGAGAAAAGGGGGTAGTGTCTCTAATAGCCAATGCTCCCTAGTACTTCATGGCAGGAGCTGGCTTGATTTCTCTGTAAAAAGAGGATGGGGTACTGGGAGCAGTCCCTGCTGTTTGCCTGTCAGCAATCGTACATGCGTATAATTTGTCTGTTTATTTTTTGTGCACACATATTTACAACAAAGGAGGTTTCCTGTTATAGCTGAACACATTCCAAGGTGTAAGAGGCTTTCTCTTAAAGGCAATTCTATTAGTGCTGAAAACAGTCTGAGTTTAAAGCAAAATCATTTAGGGACCAATTTAATATCTATGACACTTGAGTCACTGGGCTTGTCTACCCGGCTGAGTGGGAGAGTGGCTTCTGGTGGTACATGTAATTGTCCACAAGGACACAGGAACAGAGCTGACATGTCTTCTTGCAGAGCCTGACAAAAAGGTGTCAAGTGATAATGAATTCTGTCTCTGACAACCTGACCTTGAGATAGGTGTCTCTCTAGTTTATTACCCTGAGTGATTTCCCCAGACAAGGAGTTATTTCAGAGCTCCCTACCTGAGACTGCTTGAATTCACAGGGTTATTCCTGGTGCATCATCATCTGCATCCACTACACTCCAGAGAAAGCATAGTCCTTCCACCTTAAAAGTTGTTGTTGAATTTGGATTTCTGAGGGCAGAAGCGATGGAAGAACTCTTTTCCTCCGGCCTTAAGCAGAACTGGTATTCCTGAATGATACAGAGGTCTCTGAGAAATCTGCTTTTATTCTTGAACCAGCTACTTTCCATGCACCTCCCATCACCTTTGGTGTGAAGGAAGAAAAGTCACTTTGAGCATCTGTACTGCTCAGCCCTGGTATTGAGGCCAAAGTGCCTATCTGAGCACCAGGACAGGCTCTTTCATCCCCTTATCAGTCAAATTTGAATTACGGCACCTCATGCCATTGTACAGAGCTGTAGCCGTCGTGTGGAGGCCATGCATCAGCTCTGCCCTTTCTCCCACGTGGCATCTGTCTTACATGGTGTTGAGATACCACATAATACTAACAGGCCCAGCCCATTCTGGAAGCAAACTTCTCAAGTCTTCCATATGTGAAAGTCTCCTGTGCAGTACTGGCTGCAGAGTTAGGAAGAAGGTTTGCTGAATGTTCCTGAGCCATTTGTGACCTAGATGGAAGATGACACATGAACAGGAGGTGTTATATTTCATTTGGTAGTAGCTGGTGATCAGTGTATTGTATAGGAGCTTTGGTAGCCTCTTCAGTGCTAGTTTCCTCAGAGCATTTCCTTTCTCTTTCCCCAAGTAAATGCTTCTCCCTCCTCTCCCTTAAGTATTTATGATGGCTTCTTCTAAGTTAAGGAACAGCAGCGCTTTGGTAGCTTCTGACACTTAAGAAGCAAAAAGGTCACATTTTTGAGCAAGCTCAGATCCACCACACCCTGCTGGAGTTCTGGATTTATGGAAATTTCCTCCTGACTTCTTTGACAGTCCAACACATGAACTGCATTTGTTATTTGCTACATGTGTCAACCCACAGTCTCTGCAGTGTTGCCAGTAATCAGTTTTACCGTGTAACTTCTGATAGGAGCTGTTCTGTAAAATCCTCATTCCTACAGACAGGCAAGAATGTGAAATTTCAGCTTGTGAACGACCTCCATTTTTCAATGCTCCCAGTTTTCCACATAGACCCCCAGTAGTTTATTAATATCCTGGAATTTAAGCTGCTTATGAACCAAGGATTGTCTTGACTGGAAGGTATTGTGTGACTTCAAGCTTAGGAAGTCATCTCCTTGAATCCTTATTTAGTTGTATCAGAAGAGGATTGATTAAGTTCTGCCTTCTAACCACATGTACCTAAGACAGAATGGTCTTGGAAACATGAAGAGACACAATAGAGAGGTATATTCTATTTTCAGTTTCCATTATGACCTGGCCAGCTAGTTCAATGCCGACTCTCAGGCAGTGAGACAGGAAAAGCATGGGAGGCAAATCCAATTTCTGGATCTTTTATTATGCCATATGTCAAGATAGTTGAACTCAAAAGGCAGGTTTCCCTCTTTGGGGCCAGACAGCTCCCATTGTTCTCAGCATGCACTGCGGAGATTTCCATTGTACTGAACAGGGTTGGGATATGGAGATTTCTTTATTGTTCCCAGATTGGGTGGAGTGATTTTCTATTGTTCTTTAGTGAGAGGCGAGGGTCTTCAACTGCCCTGGTCAAACCTCTGGCTCCACCAGCATGCTGTCAATGGACTAGTGTGCCTACAGGGCACAACCTGGCAGCTTACCAAGGTTTTCTCTGGGGCCTCAGAAACAGCCTGGCTGAACTAGTAGGGGCTCTGGTTTTAGGGGCTGTAACTTTGACACCACTTCATGCTTCTAGCCCAGGAGCTGGCTTATTTGGCACACAGTCCTGTGTAGACACACATCCTGCCTGTTTTACTTCCCAGCACTAGGCTTCCTAGCATCAGAGTACCTGCACCTCCCTGCAGTACTTACCTACCTCCGACTCTCACTGTGCTTGCAGTGGCTTTCTGATTTTTCCACTGCTAAGATAACAGATGCCACGTGTAAGGTCTCCCCAAAGCCCTTTCCCAAGGCTTATGGCTATGAAGAACCTCTGCCCAGTAAAGTCACAGTCATCAGTATCTAAAACACATTTAAAACATCAGTGCACAAGGAGCAGTGGGAATAGGCGACTTTGTGGTTGCAGATTGCAAATGCTTGGTTTTCCTTTTCTTTTCTCTCACCAGAATGCTTATTTTGCATATGTCTTTCACAAGCTTGGTGGTAGGCTCCCACATTATTCTGAGGAAATGTTTGAAAATGAACTTGACACACCCAAGCCTGAGAAAGAGGCTCCAGGAGCAGAAATCCCTGTGGCGGATCCTGCTATGAATGCTTCCAGCCTCACCACTACCTCAGGCACAGCCAATGTCCCCAGCCCCAGAAGGGATCTAGGGGGTACCACCACCCAGCCTAAGGCTGATCCCCAGGGCACGAGCAGGATGCCTGTTGAGGGTGCAGTGGCTCTGCCTCCCACAGTGCATGTCTTCACCCAGGGGGAGCCTGACAAGACTGTGTCACCACATAATGACCCTGGCCGAGCTGGTCTATGGAGCAACAGACCGACACTTGAAGCTGTCCACAACTTTCCTGCAGGCAGGGAAACCTTTGGGCATTATGTGCCTGGCCACAGGGAGTACTCCTGTGGCCACAGAAGCCAGCCCCATCAAGGAAGCACAAGAGAAAGCACCTTTCAATAACCTCTTAAGGCACCCACAAAGCTCAGTGTATCATAAAGCTGATGGGTATGGAAAAAGCTCCCTCCTTCCATCCAGTCCCGGAAGAAGCCTCCAGAGTGGAAGCAAGCATGCATGCATCTTCTCAGAGCATCTATGGCCCACTTGAGTGGGAGGGGAGATTTCAGCAGATGGGAGGAACTGCTGGGTGAAAAAGACAGAAACCCTTTTCCTCATGGCCATGGGGAAAATATGCCATCTTACAGAGACAGTAAAGGCAGCCACAAGCAAAGCGTCTTCCCTGCTGACAGCAATTTCCTAGGCCCTTGTAATCCCAGAGAGCAAAAGGAAGCAATACACCTCCCAGGGGAAAACTGGTGTCCCAGTTCCAGGACACAGAAAGCCAACCAGCCAGCTCTGAAAAGGTCTTTGCTAAATGCCAGGAGCTACCTGTCTGAGGCAGAAACCGGCCTGTATGACTGGGAGAACACAGATACTAGCCCTGAAAGGCTACACCTTCCTCCATGATGTACAATGTGGGGCAAACAGCAGAACGCTGCATGTTTCATAATGAGACAGGCACCATGGAAGGAGTTCCCACTGCATTCATTAAGCCCCGACTTGGTCCCTGTGCAGAAAGAGATCCTTATGTTCTGAAGGAAAATGCACTTTATCCAAGAGGCAACGCATGGGACAGCATCCCCTGATCCCAACAAGGCTGCACAGAAGCCCCTCCTACCCTCCTAATTCAAGTCAGAGGCAGGGCATCCTCTTCTGTGAAAATGACACAGTCAACTCAGTGGAACTTGACTTTTTGTGGGCAAAGAACATGGATGTCCAGGCAGTTGTCATCAGATCCTGAGCTCAGCCCAACCAGACAGCAAGAAAATCCCCAATATTTCCCTAATAATCCACCTGGGCAGGAGATCTATTTTCAATGTGCAACAGCCAACCCATCAAACCAAAGGAAAAACATTCTCTATAATGAGATTATTCCATGGGCTCCAGAGGATCAATTCCCATCTTATAGCATACCCATTCCTAAGCCTTTGGGAAATAATCTGTATTATTGTAATGTGCAGAGCATTACCTCACTGTGAAACTCCTGGGATCAGGAAACAGATTCTCTCAGAATCTCTTCAATCCGTTTTCTTAGCAAAGAAAATTGCAATATTTTGTGCTAGCATCCTGATGGTAGGGAAGCAGCTTTTCCACTCTGACAAAAAATATCCCCCAGCTCAGAGGATATCTGGTGGTGTTCAGAGGAACCCCAGGAAAAGTTGAATTCCCAGTGCTGAGTTGCCCATTTTCAGGTTTGAGTTCATCAGATCTCTCCTGGACTTATGTGCTGTGCAGGGAATGACAATGATGGGACATTGCCCAATTTACCCTTCCAAGTTCAAAGTCTTTACAGGAGAACAAAAGCAGCCTGAAGGCGGTCACTCCAAGCATGCCAGACATGTTGTCTACCCAACTGGCCTTCAGTCCTGCCAGAGGTTCTTGAACAAAACTCCAGTCCGGGAGAATGCTTTGGTATCTTTGGTGAACAAGCAAATGACAATCATGACAGAAGCATGTCATGCTCAAAAAAGAGATATGGTCAGCAGAAGATGCCGGAGTCCTGTCCAGAAGCATGGCCAGACCCAACTAGAAATGTCCTTTATTGTGGGAGCAATGCAAGAGGTGATAGCCACACCATCCACAGTTCTGCCCAAGTCCAAAGATCATTCACCCTTGCCAAAGAAGGGCTTCAGCCAAAAGAAAACAGAGGTGCAGATCTAGTTAATGAAGTTGATCTAATAGGAGAACAGGCAGCCCAAGTCTCCAGGAGAGTATGATATTTCAGCAGGTACCTGAGGTGGTACTGTCCAGCACTGGAGCACCATCTGGTGACAAGAAACAGAAACAGGTTTCTGCAGACCTGAAAATGTCTACTAATAAACCAGATTTTTTCTCTCTGATGAAAATGTTGTCCAGGCATCCAAGTACTGGAAGTTCTGACAGAGAATATCCATCCTCTTTTGTCTCTCTTGCAGGAAATGTGGCAAATGATGCAGAGGAAAGGAGTCCATAATGCATACTGCTGCAAAACTATTGCATGTCTTTAAACAGCAGGCAAGGAGAAGCTTGCCCAAGGATGTAACTCAGTATACACATAAGTTATTGTGTATTTTTTAATGTCATTAGTAACAGACAAAGAAAGACAGTGTGCACAAGAAAGAGTGAGTATGTGCCCAAATGGTTTGTAGTTCCCACGGCTGTATTAGTCTGATAGTTTTCAACAGGAGTAAAGTCCCCTTTGTATAAAATTTCCCTCCCCTTTTAAACTCCTCAGGACTTCTAGGCTTGTAAAGCATCAGTACGTGCTTTGTATAAAGGACTCTGCTTTTTTTTTTTTTTTTTTTTTAATCTATTTAGGGTATTACTATTCCTTGGTTTAAAGCAACTTTCTGTTTCCTATGTGCTCTTTTCCTGGAAGGACACACTCACCTGGAATCACAGTGCATCAGGCAATATTCTGCACTCTCATGCCAGGATATGCTCACGATATGCTCACCAAAAGAAAAAAAGATTACAAAAGGAAGTGTATCTTTCAGGTGGAAGACAAACTGATCTATTAAATTATTCAAAGGGCTCTCTTCTCACCTGTTTGTCTTCAAGTTAGCTCAGGAATCTCACATAACACATAAATTGGTCACACCAAAGTCCATAGGATGCCGGTATCTGGCTGTCCAGTAGTGGTTTGCACAGATCACTGTCAGAGAAGTGTGGTAGGAAGGAGATTGATAGCTAGAAGTTGCTTCTTTTTCCTAGATTGAGGCCTAAACCATTTGTCCCAGCCTTACTGGTGAGGCAAAACCTCCCTCTGCCCACAGCTGTCTCATTATTCCTGGTGTTTTGCTAATGAAGCTTCCTGCTGAACACTAGTCCCTTCTGTTAATAGCACCTCTTTCAGACAGGGTACCTCATGGCTGCTGTCAGTGGCTCAGAGTTTGAGGCACAACTCCCTGGCCACATTCTATCAGAGAACAGGGTAATTGCTTCATGTAACATCTACTGGCTTTTTTCTGTGACCAGGCCTCCAAGCTGGATTCACATATGGCTGGCAAGTTGGCTGTCCAACTAAGCTACTGGATGTAAACTTGGCTACTTTGAGAGCAGCAAGACATATCATAATCGATACCTCCAGCAGCACTAGCATTTTTTATAAAGAGAATTTCTTAGTTGTAGGGTTGACTCTATGAGCTTGGCATTGCAAGGCAGCTGTTGCCTAACCTTTGACCGCCCAGTTTAGATTTCTTGGGTGAAAAAGAAACAAAGCCAAACAAAACCTCTGAACACCTGCTGCATTAGGAATTGAAGCTCCTCCTTGGAAATGAATGTTTCATGCTGTGTTCTGTTTTACAGCTTGGCATACTAACACCACTTGTGCAAACAAGGCTGTTTATCATGCAAGGATGTACTAGTGATCTGGTTGGTCTGTACCGTAACTACCAATATCAACAATCCATAATACAGGCAGCTTAATTTCTCTGGTATTTCCTCCTGCTGCCACTTCTGTTAATATTTCTTCATTGCAAAAACTCTTTACTCAAGGGTGTTTCTTAAATCAATGTTGCAGTTGGAAAGGGTTTCTGCAAAACAGTGAAATCTTTCTCATTAACTAGCATATACCTTTGCTCTCATTAAGCGATGCACTGATCCGGTTTCTTCTCCTGAACAGAAGGGCCAGAGCCACATTAGACAGTCCAGCTGAAGCACAGCCAAACAGAGGCAGATGGATCTGATCCTACATTTGAAGAAGTTTCCTTGTTACAGTCAAAGCTGTCATTTCCTGTCATGTGTTCTTGAGGATTAGGAGGTAGGGGGCAGCAGGATGGAGAGTACACCCCACATACAGCACCCTACATACAGCACCTAGAGTGACGTGTACGTCAGTGGATGCTTGACTTCCAGTTTTCTCTTCCACTTCACACAGTACAAGCTTCCATGTAACTGCAGCAGGAGGAGCATGCTCCAAGTCTGCCAGAACTGATAAACTAAGCTGTCACTGTTGAACGCTACACCTGCACATGACACATGCAATATAATTCAACACTGGAGGCTTTAAGACTCTGATCAGTGGTTTGTTCCAGAGATGGACAAACAAACTCTGTCTTGCATTGCAAGTCTGACTGGAAATTTCCCGTGTTTATGCCCCATTTAAAACCTGTTTAATCCTTCCACTGAACCTCAGTGAAGGACTCAGTATGACCCTCAGTCCTCAAGTAGAGACATAACAGCAGAAGCATTAACTAGTTTATTGAGTAGAAAGGAAGTAGAGTCTGAAAATTAGGAATATTCTGTATCAGTAGGAGGAAGCAGTGCTTTATACCATGATGAGCCACAGCTCTGTAAGCTGTTTCTCTGCAGAAAGGAACAGATTGGACTGTGAGTCACTCTGAAAGTACCACGATCCTTTTATATTCTCAGAGCAACAGGTCTTCCACATATGAGTTGTGACGTTACTGAAGGTATGTGATACAGAAAGAACTTTTTCCTTCTGCCATTCTCCCACTCCCTTGAAAACCAGACAGCACAATAAACTACTGCGGCAGATAAACACAACTTGGGTTTCTATTTAGAGACTAAACGGCACTCATATTCCAAAGCAGTAGTCAAAGTACAGGAAAGGAACCAAATCCAAGTTCCTTTCCTACATCCCTGCTAGTGAGTGCCTGCTGTTACATCTTCCTTTCCCCCAGCCATATCACTGGGTGAGGTGGAGTGATGACTGAATATGCTGAGCAGGGATCCTGGCAACATCTTTACTGAATGCTGAAATTGCACTGGGGCAGGCTGATAAATGTCATGTCATCTTGTTTTACATGAAAAACTGTTAAAAGTAGGGAGGTTTTCAGCACACACTGGAGAAAACTCCGAGGCTCCCATGCCCATTCCCTCCTTCACAGATTTGATAAATAGTTGTTTTCTGATGCTGTGAGTTAACTGAACAAAGTAGCAGGGCAGTTACAAGGTGACTTACCCTACACGAAGGCAGATGAAAAGTCTGAGTTGGATTCAGGGGCCATTCCCCAAACAGCTAGAGTCAATGGCATTTGGAAGTGAGGGAAACAGAGGTACAACCCAAACCTGAGAAATCTATAGGATGCGTAAACTTGCCAGGATCCCTCTGTGGAAGTCTGAAATACCAACTGACAAGCCAAGAGTCAGGAATAGCCACCTTATAGATTTAAGCCTTGTTTCCTTTTTTTTTTTTTTTTTCCTAAATAAAAAGATAGCTATAAGGGAGCTGGTTTGTCAGGGAAGGAGAAACACTGACCCATCTGATCTTTGAAAGTGATCCAGCCCAGGGCCTAACCTGGGAGTTGGAGAACAGTGTAGCTTCACTGCCACAGGGAGGAAACACCTTGGGCTGGAGCAGAACAAAAAGAGCACTTAGCCAATTGAATAACTAGACATATCTTTTCCATTGCCAGCTTTCAGTTACCCAGCTATTCTTTATCCTCAGACCCAGGCTTAGCCAGGGATGCTGCACAGGAAGATATAAAATGCTCATCTGTTGTGGTGTAAGATCTCACTGTCTTTCCAGCTTTGGAAGTCCTTTTGTTTCAGAACATGGCAGGAAAAACTATTTATGCACTTCAAAGGTAAAATTTTCTGAGTGAAGCCGGAGAACCTAAATATCAATCAATCAGCCAATCAACCAGTAACTCTGCACAAATACCCACTATTTCTGGTTGCAGGGCTACAGAGAAGCTCATGAGAGACTCATCTTCTCCCTGTGAAATTGAAAGAAGTACACATTGCAATGGGTACATTTCAGAGATCTCTGGCCACTTTGGGCAGGAGGCAATTCCATTCAATAGTTTACAGACGGTGGATGACACGTACAGTGAAAAATGCATGCACTGTTTTCTAAGCTGCCTCTGTGGGAGAATGCCACTCAATTTTACAAATGGCAAATAAACATTCACACCTTCCCAATCTAAACATGGCTTTTAAAAGGTTAAAAAAAAAAAAAAGTTAAAGAGAGCAAAATGTGTTTTGAGGTAAGATGTCTGGACCTCAGAATACCTTAGTTGTAAATATCTGTATAGCAGAAGAGGGAGGAAAAATTTCCAACAGTCACCTTTCCAAACCCACAGCAAGGCCAAGCTCTTTGTGAAAAGGGAGAAGCAAGATTTATAGTACCATGTTCTGCCAGAAACAGGAGCAAACCTAGCTGTTACCTACAACTCTTCAGCTGTGTAGCTCCCAGGTACTTTTGACCAACACGGCAGAACATATTAATTTTTTCCTGTTTCAAAAATGCAGACTCAAACCAGGATTTACTACAAGGCTCATGAGGCAGACACATGATTCAGTGCAGTATGTGTCCTTGTGGCAGAATGGTTTTCCTTCAATCTCCCCTCCTGGCCCATCTGCTGTCCTAAGTTTAAGATGGACCTTTGGGATAAACTGATCTGCCTTCCCAGAGAAGGCAGGCAATATGACTTCCTTGCTCTTCCATCCTGAGCTGGTGTATTTTAGGCTGTCTGAAATAAGAGAATGCCAGTGGTTAAGCATTCATCATAATCATTAGTGAACACTTTAATGAGCAACTATCATCACAGATGAAAATGTGCTCATCATTTAAAGATTGAATTTCTCCAGCTTTACTTTTAGTTATAGGACCTCTTTTTACCTCTGACCACTAGATGCAAGTGCCACATGCCGTGGCATTGATGTCTTCCCAATGGTAGCTGTGTTCTTTCAATTCACTGGGGACATACTTAACAGCATGGGGAGTTGTTCTTGTCCCACTGGAGACTCAGTTCCTCTTGACAGTTATGTTTTGAAAGCTGTCAGGTAGGTCTTCATCCATTTAGTGGCTAACAAACCAGGTTAATTCTAGCTTTGGTGGAGAACACTATCCAGTACCATGTCAAAAAAACACACCAGACATCTACAGCATAGACGCCCATGGACCCTCAGCTCCCCTGTACCCTTTAAAAATTTTTTTGGAAGCTAAACAAGCAGTAAAGTAAATGAAAATAAAGTAAACAGCTTTAAAGTCTTGTCCAAAGTTACAGCCAGAGTAGATTATTTTAAGATGTTATTTCTTCAGACAGTGGTTTTCTGGTGGAATGGAAAGGAAAATGAAAGTGCAGTACTGCTGGATGCAGAGCATACTCTCCCACATAATGTCACGGAGAAGAACTTGGCAAGGGGAAGGGGAATGCTATTTAGAGCAATATTAAATAATATTGGCAGGAGAATCCTTGACTAGGGTAAGTTCACCTTCATGTTGAGCGAGGCACAGGCACTTGAGAAAGAAGCACAGCCAGAAAGAGCTGATAGCAGAAGCAATCTAAAATCAGCCCTTGCTCTTCAGTCTCTGTTTTACTGACAGCTTTGCTGCCCTGTGAGAAAACTGCTCGGCATTCTCTCTTAAGATGTCCCTAGATGTAACGAATCTCTAAGAAAATAGAGTGCAAAAGAGAGAAAAACTGCTCATTGCACTGCAGTGGCTTGTTATAAAGCTAACAAACATGCAGGACGTCTTGCAAAAATTATTTACCCAAAGTCATAAGGAGTTTGGAACAGATCTTTACCCACAATTAAAATATCCCTGAATTTGGTCTTTTGAGACTGAACAGAAAAGAGGCAGAAATCCTTGCTTAAAAAAGGGGGTCTGAGATACATGCCTCACATTTGCCGAGGCTGGACAGGGCTAAGTACTCAAGTCCCTCAAAAGACTGCAAAGAGGTAGGCAGATAAAACACATGAGCCATGAATGGAATAACTGTTGCTGAGCACTGTCTGGTCAGCTCAGGCACAGTACCACAAGGACGTGTATCACTGAAGTGCTGTCAGGCAGGAGGGAACCTACAACAGCTTCTGTGTCTCAGCTCAAAACTCATTGAACTTTTTCCCTACAAGTTTTGCACAGCTTCTGAGTATTAGCTGTCACCAAAGCTAAAGCAGGAGACAGGAGGGAAGTATGCAGCAGGCTGTATTTTACATGCAGACTGCTATTTGGATGATCTTGTGAGACTATAGAAGATGGAGGTCTCGAGTGATTTTAGTATCAGAGAAGGATGGGTAAGTTATGTTTTGGGAATGAAGACATTAAATAATAAATGAGGAGGAAAAACCTGTTGCTCTTCATTGGCAATGTTAATAGCAACATGCATTTTTTCCATGCTGAAAATAGCTTTGATTGGTTATACAGCTGTTATCAAGTGACTAGTAACTGACTGGAGTACAACAGTTCCTGTGCCTGCCACATGCTCAGAGTAATTCCTGCTTTCTGGTAGTTCAGTCTTAATATTGGAACATTATCACTCTTCAACTATTTCTGTGTCTCCCTCTGGAGTTAAGGAAAAAAAAAAAAAGAAAACCAATGTTGAAACCTCTAATAAAAAAAAATTTGGAGCCATTTTGCCTCCTCCTTTCCTCCTTGTTTACTTCCATGTATTTTAATAAGTCTGGAAAACTTTTCAAATCTACTTATATCAGGAAAACATAGCTTTGGCTCCTTAGTAAGTGTGATGTCAGATGGTATTACTGGGTTATGTGATCTGCTCAGGTTGAGAAGAGTCTGAACCTGTAAAATAAAATGCTTTTCCTCACTTTCTGGACATCATTATAATCTAAATTAGGCTGCTGGTAAACAAGGGCTATTCTTTCAAGATGTGCTTGATCAGCTCTTTTGGCTATCAGTTACTTGATTGCTGAAGTTGGCAATTTTAAGTTACTGATTGCCAGCACTGCCTGATTTGCTCACTTGATTAAGCAAGTGCTGTGGCACAATGTTGGAGGCAAAGTTTTTGTCCTTCATCTTTGATTGTTCCCTGAAAGGACATAATAGCTTTTGTGGTTGCAAATCAGCCCTATCATAATCTTAGGAAATACAAAGTTTTGACACTGCCTTCCAAAGAAACCATAGCAAAACAATGCAATTTTGGTCACAGTTCACTCCCTTTTGACACAAAAGGCCATGTTAAATAACTTGAAATGTCATAAATGAACCCACAGCTAAAGCATGCACTTTTAAAAGAGGCATTATTAATGCAGCCTGCTAGACCAGAAAAGTCAGTAAGTCACACACAGATATGTATGTCTCTATACGCTATGACACAGTGCACCTGCAACTTTAATACGTCCTTTTCAGAAGTGCGTGTGACAAGAAGTTACCAGTTCTCTTCTCTTTCTATACTGGTTATTTGAAGTGCAGGTGTGGAATTGCTGGTGGGGAATGCTGGATGAAGTCCTTCAGAGAGATTGTGCTGGTACAGCTGTCATGGTCTGGATTTGGGTAATGCCTCTGAGCAGCCCATCCCAAGGTACAGGAGGCAGGGAAGTTGCTGGCTTCCCTTCCTTGTGTTGTAGGGCACATGAGATGGCTCACTGGGCTGTGGCTCTCCTGCGAGCAGGCAGTCTAGATGTGAACACTTCTCTAGTCTTGGTCTGGTAAACACAATTCCCGAACCTCATCTTTTATCTGATTACTTTGATAATTGTATTTTACTAAATTCTTAATTTTCAACAGGATAAACTATTTCTTCTTACTTATCTCATGGTTTTATTCCAGGAAGTGCAATAATGGCTGGTAAAGCTCCATGGTGGCTACATTTCAGTGGCTCACCAGATGAAAATACCCCTGAGCACTGATGGTAAACATTTGAGTAAGGCTGGCCAGAAATCTGAGCTCACGCTTGGTTAGCTAGATTCAAACAAACTACTCATGTTTGGACAGCATCTTCTGTAGCCCAGGAAAGCTGCAATTAAAAACAGACTCCTACTATTCTCACCCATTAAGTCAGATCCCAAACACAACTATGAAAATTATGAATATTGTACGTGAAGGGTTTTAGCCATATTCCCCTCTGATCCCATGAAGGTGTCATGTTGGCATTAGGCAATGGCAGCTCTGTTCGTCTTTGTCACAGGCAGACTGCCTTTCATATGCGTGGATAAAGAGCTGGAAAACTAGAACAAGTAGATGGACTTCGTGCAGTTTTCGTCTTTTCTGCCATCCAGTGGCCACTGGATGGCACTAAGGTTACCATCTCACTCACAAATACGTTCTAACAAGCCTTGCACTTTGATTTTATGAGTATCAGAAAGTTGTCTGGGGGACTGAATTTGGGTTCTTTGTGCACACAAGTGTGAAGTTGGTTGTCTGAGATCTTGCAGTTCAAACAATGCTTCTCCCCTCACACTCAAACTATTTTTTTTCCCTCTCTTGGGAGTGCCAACAAATAACACTAAATGCTCTCTGGAAATCTCCACACAAGTGTGTGGATGTCCTCACAGTTGCAAAGAGTGCATGCCACCTCATCACTCAGGTGGGTGAAGAAGATGTTAAATAGCCTTGGTTCTTGTATTAAAGCATGCCACTACTAAGTGGCTACAGAGTCATTTCAAAGGACCTGTAAAAGTACTGCAATACAGTTGCTTTCAGATGCCTGGCAGCACGTAGGGCAGTGTTCACTGATCATCCAGCCATCTTTATGCCTTTGATTTCTGAAGTGCCATGCTGAAAGCATGAGAGGCAAAAACATAGTACAGCACTTTCAGAAACTGAAACGCCAACACCTCAAGGTATATACAGATCTCTGACCTTAGGGAACGGTATCTGTTTCTGAAGATCATCTCTGGTGAGGCTTTCAGATTTATTTCTAATGCAGTTGCTGCTAATCTGTTTTTTTTTATCATGTTGACTGAAGACTTGAGTTCTAACTGCAAAACTAGCAGGTTGTATGGCTGCTTGATCCACTTGATCCAGACCATGTAGTGGTACACTTGAAACTGGGGATGGCAAGGAATCTTTATACCTGAAGCAGAGATAAATACTTACATGCTGTCTCAAACTATGTAGTGCTGAGCCACCAGGATTTTTGGTGCATTTATCCTCCAGGCCCCTTTTTAACTGCTAGCTGCTTTGAACTAGTTAAAAACCCTTCACTTGAGCTCTCTGTTGTATTTGATTTTGTAATCTAAGTAGCTTTCCAGGGAGATCACTCTTGAAGCTGTTAATGCCAGGCAGTTTGATCTGCTTTTAACGGGCAAGTCAGAGCTGGCAAGTAGTTCAACATCTGGGTACCTATGCTGCCAGGAAGGCTCCAGTCATGAAGTGCGAGTGGACTGATTGTGGATCCAGATGGAAGCAGAAGGGAGGGTGGTGAGTCCCCTCTCTCATGCCTGCCATACTGGCAGGGTAGAGGTCTGGGTGAATCCGCACAACACCTGGAGGTAGTGTCAGCATGCCTCTGGCAACAGCTAGCCAACAGAGTGGGCTACAGGTCAAGGTGTGTTACTTAGCTGTGCAGCAATGCCCAGCAAAAGATAAAGTTGGGGAATTCAGAAAGTCTGAAACAACCATGAATTGAGGTATCGCTGTGATTCTGTTAACTAGATCCTGAGTGCTTGATCCTTTTTAAGCCTCTTCAGAATTCTGGTTTAAAATTATTACTTTTCTCAGCTCCATTTCCTCAGACTTTCAGCAGATTCAGCAGACTTTCAGCAGGGGGACAAAGTCACTTTGCCAAAGCCTTATTTGAAGTATACTGGCTTTCAGAAAGGAGTTCCAGCCTGTATATGTAATTAATATTAGAAAAGTCTAAGCACTTAAGGCATCATTTTCTGTTGTCTGTTTAAATGCTCGATCCTACAAAGCAGATACACATACAGGCACTGAAACACCTAAAAGTTTGAAACATATATTTCACTGCCAGTTAGTTCTTCTAAAATCAGACACTAAGGAACTCAATAAGTATTAACCCGTGCACTTTTAGTTCAGTGTAATCACAGATGTTATAACCTGTTAGTCTTAGTAAAAGTGTGCATTGCTTTAATATGGGCAGGGAATATGAGAAAAGAGGCTAATTTATTGGTCTTTTTGCATGGAGAGACTTGGTACGTGTGTGTAAAGCCCAACACTATATTGGGAGGTTTAAAAGCCAGCTGTGGCTAAAAGACCATCAGGAATGAATTCAGTTTTAGAACACTAGATGGTAGTGGAATATGTTTCTCTTTAAAGTGACTATTCTTATGAGAATATCAGAACCTCATTTCAAATATTTTTAAGCTCTGCAATAGGTCTTGATTTTGCAAGGGGCTCAGCATTCTGCAATCAAAGTTCAAGCTTGCTGGGTACCTAATGCCTTTGAGAGCATTATGTTCAGTGTGACTTTCAAAGTATATATAGAATGTCTGCCCCAATACCTATGGAGGCTGTGTTTGATGTGGTATATAGCTAAGCAGCAAGCTGCCACAGAGATTTGGGTGTCCAAAGCAATCTTAATGTCATGCTGCTTTGAGCCAATAAGTCTTCCCAATTAACTTGCTCTCAATTTTTGATCCTGTCTCTTTACTGATAAAGGACAATTCTAAGTGCTTCTATTACATATTTTTGACTCCTGAGGAACAGCTGTGTTTTTTTGGCAAATTAATGAAAACAAAAATTGTAGTTAGAAGGATCCTTTGGGCAAGAGAGGAAACAGTTCAATTTTACTGAGTTTTTGACTCACACATAGCTGTTTGGTTCTTTTGACAAAGCCAGCCATGTACAGCAAGGGAAGCATTTGACGAAACAAAGTTAATTACAGTGTGGTCCTCTTTAATGCTTCATTTGAAAGACCTGCTATACTGTCAGAAATCTGCTATATATGGAAAATAATCAGTTTATATTCCTAAACATCTGAATGTTAAACTGGGTATTTTTGGCTATAACTAGGCAGCAGCCCTCTAGGCACAGCAGCTGGGATGCCAAAGCTGAAAGGATGCACTGCAAATTTGCAACAAAAAACATATAATGGCAGTGCAATACTGTTATACTCAGGTGAGGGACATTACCTGGTCAGTGTGCACTGTCATCTTGTACAAGCAGAGATGGTACTGTGTAGCAAACACAACCCAGGCTCCTGAGGCATGTAGCATGCTGCCAAAAAGTGCAAAAATGTCACAGAGTTAAGTATCATGAATGATAATCCAATTTAATCTAAATTCTTAAAAAAAAAAAAGGAAAAAAAGAAAAGAAAATGAAAAATGAAGCTTTTCTCAGTCAATACATGGACATTAAAAGCTTAGATTCAAGCTGGAAGTGGTGATAGAGAAGATGTGTGGACAGCATGCAGGATGTTACTTGACTGGAGTTGTACAATAAAAACTGCAGTCAGAAGTTCACAGATTCACAGATTC
>VXAA01004532.1:286705-302031 GCA_013399115.1 Anseranas semipalmata | reverse complement strand
GTTCAAGAAGCATTTGGACATCGTTCTCAGTCACATGGTTTAATTTTTGGGTGGTCCTGTGTGGAGCCAGGAGTTGGACTTGATGATCCTTGTGGATCCCTTCCAACTTGGGATATCCTATGACTCTATAATTCTAAGTAATGTACATAGAGGAAAAAAAATTAATGACATGCATACATTTATGGCTTCTAAATTAGCTAGTACTCAGAAAAGAAATCTTAATGTTATTGTGGGTAGCCAAATAAAGGGTTAGTTCAAAAAGGGCAAGAGGATAAAATTAAGAATTGTTAGAAAATAAAAAAGTTAGCCAGAAGTTGCCAGTATGGTCACTGCATAATCCCTTTGCTTACTTGTACCTTGAATATTGCATGCATGTCTGTTCTTTCCTCCTTGAAAACAGACAGAGCTGAATTAAAAAGATACCATGAAGAATGACAATGATGATTAGAGCTAATGGTGCGCCTTCTATGGAGAGAGAGATTAAACAGAATATGATACTTTAGTATGGAAAAGAGATGTCCCAAGTGAAATATGTTAGAAAGATACTAAATAAATTAATAGAACAGAACAATGACATGTAATTATTTTACATTTTTATAGCAAAATAACAGGGAGCATAAAATCATATTGTTAGCCAACAAATATAAAACTACTTGAAGTACTTATCACACAGAAGGCACAAGCAAATAGTGAAACTCACTGCTATGCAATACTCTGGAGCCACAAAGCATGTTTTTAGTTTTTTTTTAAAAAACATTATTTGAAGAAAAACTCACCAAGTTCTACTAAACATCAGCCTGTAGCTCAGGAAAAATAGAAAGTCTATCAGGGACAGTTTGACTGAATGCTTGATCTGTTCATACACACTTTCCTTAAGCATTTGTCTACTGGACCAGGTTGTACTTTGTCCTCATTCCATATGCTGGCTTCTTGACATGTTCTCAGTAAGATAAAGGCTTGTTTTCCAAAGCGAGACTATCTTGTTTAATACTAAAATTACAGCAGATCTACAGATGTTAAGAGATCTCAGCTAAAGCTAAAGTTGCAAAAGGCACTTACTGTAGGTATCACTATATACAGAATAAGCACTTGCCACCAGTCTTAAATAAATCACCAGAATAATTTCCATTCTTATTCTTCAATAGACTTATATGTTAACTCCACAGTAGAACTAGCTAAGCAGACCCTGGTTCAGAAGAAAGGAGTGGCGTTTAGAGATGTATGAGGATCTGAGAACAAAGTGTCCTTCTCTTTGCTAAGACTGGCTAAACTGTGATGTCTGACCGCTCCAGGAATGGCTTGTGAGGCTACTGGGACTCTCAGCCCTCATCCTCTTTGATCCAAGCCCCTCTAGTGAACAAGGCTATGTATGTGTTGGGAAAAATCACAATAAATCACATGTAGGGAAGAAAATGAATGAAGGGGCTCACACCCCTGGAAAAGTGGTCACAAGGTGCTGAGTGACAGGGATACATAGAGTCATATTTTCAGGTTACTTTCTGGAACACTTGTTTTATAGAAGGACCTTTGTGAACATTGGTCCTAATCTTCCCTGATTGTGGAGCAAAAACCATGCCAGTCCCCAGTAACTGACAGAGGATCAAAGAGCAAGCAAGAAGCTGTAGTATTGCAGGTTTGAAGTACCACACTCCCTGCTACTGGAAGGTCCTGGATCTGAGCCTTTATGCCACTGATACAGAAACTACATTGGTGACAGACTGGGTCAGACGATTTGAGTATTTGAAAGGTGTACAGGGTTTCTGTATTCTGCGGGTGGGTGCAGCGTGCACACACACTGACCAGTCATACCTGAGAAGCTGGAAGAGTGTGATAATGACATAGACCTCATTGCAAAGGTGCAGATTGTTAGGGGGAAAGACAGGGTGACTCTTGGCCACGTGACATTTTGGAACACAGCTCCAGGCACAGAGTTCAGTCAGCCCAGTTTTCTGCAGTTCTGAAAAATAGGGGTGCCTATAGCAGGAGAAGAAAAACAGAATTTCTGTATCAAACAGGAGATGCCAGCATAAACTTTAACACTTGCCTGTTACTGCTCACCTCTAGAGAGAAAATCTCTTCAGAAAACAATCATATAATTTGTCTTCTTCCTGCTCAGCCAAACCAAAACTCACTCAAATAGCCCCAACACCACTGGAGATGATGCAACCAGTTGAATTTCTATTGTCAGAAGTACAAATCTGACAAATCCAAACAGTTCGGAAATGGAGATATAAGACTTCCAATGCGTATTTTGACAGAAGACAACCTGAGCAGGATATACCAGTTGATGAAACAAATGAAAGCCTCTGGACTGAAAGAAGTTTGCTCGGCTACTGATAAGATCCACCCTACTGGCAAAGGAGACTTATGAAAGGCAGCAGATGAAACAGTGCCAGGTCTTTGAAAAGAGGGAATATGCACCTCTGCATGTAGTAGACCATGATTCAGCAGAATGTCAGCAGTCAAGGAGTCTCATTATGGAGCCTTGCCACCAGACTACTAATTGAAAGAATAGATAATGCCTTCTTTAAGCCCATACAGAAATGGTGTGGTGGAATCATCCCTAGTTGCTGAGAGTAATGGTTTGCCTCTACTTTCTGTTCTCTTCTTCTACTGAAACAACCAATGCAAATTTTGATTCTAGGTTAACAAATGAGCCTCAATGAGTCAAAACACTATATGTTCTGCTATGCAACTTTCCCATGGAAGATTCCCTCTGTGTCATGCTTTCTGCTTGGCAATCTTTTTTTTTTTTTCTCCTTACAACTGCGCAAATGTGCAAAACTCATGTTCTTGCTTTTCACTGATTTTCAATTTCTTTCTATTTTCTCATCTCCCACTTATTCATGAATTGAAGAACTTGAGTCATAAGAAGTATCATAAGCTATAGATATTACGCACAAAACAGCATTACTTACTTTTTTGAATATCGTGAGACTCACACACATTGGTAAAGTAGAGCTAAGTTAGGAAAGAAAACACCTGGGCCCACAAAAAGGGATTGAAAGAGAAGGGTGAAAGGAACATAAAGAAACAGTGAAAGAGCAGATTACCAACGATACTTATCTTTTCCCTGCAAAGAGGTTGTTTAGCACAAAACACCAGGAGCTTTTTATAATAAAAGTGGAAGCTTTGTGGAATGTTAACTCAAAACCAAAGCAAATTTCAGTGTGCATAGGTTCTTTATCATCCCTTTTCTGCATTCAAATGGTAGACTTTCAAGAAGGAATTATCAGTTTGATTTCCCTTTCATTCATGCTTCAGTCCAGCAATGTATGCAAGCACTGTATCACAGAATCATAGAATGGCTTGGGTTGGAAGGGACCTTAAAGATCACCTAATTCCAATCCCCCTGCCATGGACAGGGATGCCACCCACTGGATTGCCCAGGGCTCCATACAGCCTGGCCTTAAGCACTTCCAGGGGTGGGGCATCCACAGCTTCTCTGGGCAACCTGTTCCAGTGCCTATATACCTACATACAGTTTTAGACAGCTGACAATTCCCCTTTTTGTTAACAGGACTTAAACATTTACAAATTTTATGTGTCCTCCTGGATAAGGATTGACACTAAAGCAAAGACAAAATACCTTCATTCATGAGAATGGTCTTCAGAACGGAACCAGACAAATGAAATACAAGTCAGCTATTTCTGGAACTGACGTGCAAAACCACCATCCCTAAGGGGAAAATGTGGATACTGCAACCTTTTGGCTTTTGTCAGTTCTTTACATCCTTTTGTTTCAATGATGCTTTGTGATTTTGATCACAAATCTTGCTGTGTTTAGTAATGAACTGCATCATGTTAGACATTATGCTTTAGGCTTTCATTACATAACAGTTGTTCCATCCAAAGAACACAATTCTCATGCAATGTTACACCAAAATATTTATGTTACATCAGAATAAATTTTGCTTGTTTTTCTATTCTGCTGAAAAATAATGTTTGGTATGTTCGATTATGTTTATGTTATTTTTAAAATATTTCATAAAATGTTATTATTTGATACTTTTCTGGTTGGACTTGAAGGTTTAATTAAAATCTCAGTGAGTGACTGTAGGCCAACGAAGACATAAGGAGAGGGAGAGGCTTGCACTGTCAGGAGCTTGGACTATGACTTTGTTTTGTAGTAATTAGCCCTGGAGCTGTGGCTTAATATTAGGTTAGAACTTCTGTCTGTTCACAGTGAAATCAATCTAGAAAATAGCTGACAAGCAGCAAAGAGGAAAAAAAGGTAAAATGAGAAAAATCTATATGCTGATTTCTGAGCTTATAAACATAGAGCCATTAGCAATTCATACTGAAAATTTTATCATGCACAGACATCCTTAATATTACTTACATATGTTACAGATGAAGGAGAGAAGAAAGAAATTTAATTTGCCCACAGCAGAAGGAGATTTCAGAAGCATAAATATATATATTTTTTACTTAAAATTTTGGTATAAAGTGAAATGAAATATTTATGTCTATATATCTATATTACCTCTACTTTTTTTTTTTTTTTTTTGAATAAATATTATGCCAAGGAATATATCAATATTGCAGATTCTAGTCTGTACCAGTCTATCGCTACAACTGCTGGCTAATTTTATTTGAATGCTACTGTATCATCAGAGTATGGCTCAATTACAGTTATATACATAAATATAGCTGTTGCCTGGCATTTAGAATACTCTGGCCTTATGTTCATCAACTTTTTCTGTCAAATACTACTCTATGTCCTTGCAGTTCCCCCCATGAATTATTATAGTCAACATCACCACTGGTTTTCTGCTGCTTCTGTTTCTAATTTTAACTTCAACTTTAACATTTTGTTGCTTTTCACTCATCTACATAGACTGAATAGAAGTCATGATGCTTCTTCCTGCAAAGCGCTCTGGAATTAACCTTTTCGCCCTCCACAGACTAATATATACACCCCTTCTCCTCTCAAACTGGAATCATTGTTATCTCCTCATCTGCGGTCATGACATCTGCAACCTCATTCTTTAAAACCTGCGCTAGACACTATTCTAAAGATCATCATCTTGCTTGCTTATTGGACAAGATAACAGTTTACATCCCCCTCAATCTTTGTTTTTCACTGCATGAAATAGATGTTTCTTCTCCTTACTACAATGCCTCTCAAAGCTGATCTCCTTGCAGCCTATCGTGTTGTTTCTAGAGCAACTCTGAATGCAGTGATACTAAAGATGCATGATCTGTGGTTTTCGACTTCTTTAAGAAATATCTTCAATATCATGTTACGCCTAATAGTTAATAGCTTTACAAAGGAGAAGTCTTTACTCACTTTATCCTTTTTCATGTCACTGCACAAAACTCACCTCTTCCATAATACAAACAGAAATCTGTCTCACCAAGTAGAGAATTGTGACTGCTGCTGCTGGATAGCCAAGACCTGAACACATCCAGTTTCCACCACTAACATGTCTTTCTCTCCCAGCCACCTTCTTATCTGTCTCACCAGATTTTATGCCAGATTTTAGCTTGCAAATCCTCGCAGGGACTGTCACTATAAGATACTTATACAGCACATATCACTGCCTGGTATGTGCCCTGGCTGGCTTCCAGTTATAGTATAACTATCTATATTGTTTGGAGGATTTTGTTTTGCTTTTTCATAGCCTAGGCAGAGAGAGCTCTGTATATGAACAATCTTTTTTTTTTTAACATTTCAGGAGCATTTTTTCTTATAATTTCGTTAGTAATTATTATCAACACAAATACAGAAAACTTTATTTTTTTTTTTCAATTGCTACAGTTTCCTTGCATTTTTCCTTTTAGAGGGACACAGAGGACGAAGCCCACTCACAGGTGTGATGGTATAAATCTAGAATTGCTTTTTGTTTTTATTTTGTTACCCAGTCATGCATCAGCACTGTGAAGAATTAAGTTCCAGACACCATCCCCATAAAATATAAAGAGGACAAGGAGAAAAAAAAAAAAAAAAAAAAAAAGGCAAAANACAGGCAGAAGAGTGTAAAAGTATACAAACAAACATACTGATGATGGAATCAGAGAATTAGAGGACAGAATTAACTCTTGATCTGCTATACTGAAGTCTTTGATGTAGGCATAAAGATGTTCCTTTCCATGGAATTCTACAGAAAGACAGAAGTTTGTCTACTTGCTAAATCTAGAAGGCTAAGTGCAGGGCTAGGGAGCTAATTCAAAACCTAAGACTAATTTAGATTTCCCGAAATAACCATTAGGATCACAGCAGTACTCCAGTACTCTCTTTTTATATATTTGCCTGAATAATAGTTATAATAAAGTTAGCAATAATTTAAAAACTTTCCTTGTCAGGAGGGGATATTATGCTCAATCCTGGGGAACACCACTTGAATGCCAAAGAGAAAGCCATCCCTACAAAAAGCTAAATAGATGGATGGATAATGAAAAGCTGAATTAGGAAAAAGGAAAACGCCTTAAAGATTGGGAGACTGTTTTAGAGGAAAAAAACGAAAACAATTAAACAAGATTGAAAAATACGGAAAAAAACAGCCTGGAGGAAAACATAGCTACTATAAAAGATTGACTAAGAGACATAAAAGAGGAAGGAAAAAGAAAGCAGAGAAAAAGAAAAATACATATAGACGCAGTGAGCTGTTATAGATCTCTTGTTTTATGGAAGGCTTAGCGCTATTCCAAATTTTGTCATCTCTCATTTTTATGTTGGATTTAGCCACTTTCAATAAAACGTGAGACTCTTTTTCTGGCCCTTGACCAGATGCAGCTGTGGCATTGGTACTTACGCCCCTGCGAACAGAAAGTGCTGATATACTGAGGTTGTGAGCACTGCTCCTGTCTAGGTACAAGCATCTCCCTGCCTACAAAGGGGACTGCTGGGAGGCTTCACCATTTTATCTATCAGCTCTTGGATAGAAACCTGTAATTGTGGAAATTGCTGTGCTCTCTTTGATTTACAGGAATTTTCTCATTTTTTTCTTCCATGTGTCGACCCCCCCAAACACACACACACTTAACAGGAAGAGTGAACACATACTGCTGGAGTTACCTCAGCACAGGAGGAAGATGCAAATGTGCTGATTCTTAATCTTGCTAAACTTTTTCATATCCTCCTAGGACATATGCCAACTCCTGCCAGGATGGCATGAAGGAAGGTTATACCTGCCGACGTTTTCCGGGATCTCCTGTCAGGCACAGAAGGTATAATGGGCTTCCCCGGGAACTAAATGGATATACTCAGGCTTCTTTTCCTCACTTTAGAAGTAGACAGTAAAGGGAACGTGTAATTTCAGAAATCTCTAAAACATGTCCTAATTTTTTATATTGCCAGCTATGTTGCTTTGGAGAAAATAACTTCTGTCAGAACCAAGAGGGTTTAAACTTTTACCTGTAAATGAGTTTATACCTGACTTCACTATTTTTAAATGTATATGCCTCTAAAGTAGAAGGCATAAAATCTTAAATTATTATTAAAACCTGTAGCCAAAGGGGAAAAAAAAAATTAGAATTGGACTTCTGCACTGGAATTTTAACCTATCAGAATTACATCAGGATCAGGTTTTCACACTGGCAAGGGACATGCTATAGCATGCTGAATGGAATTCTTTATCTAACAGTGACACCTGAGAGTGATAAATTACAAAATAATTTTCAAGTCCAACTACTGGAAAAAACTGCCTCTACTTGGGTTAGTCACAGTTCACAAGTAGGAGCAATTTTACCATTTTAAACTTTCAGCGACACCTTCCTTTTATATATATATATATATATATATATATTTAAATCTGTCTCCTAGAGTTTTTGTCCTATGTTGTTGCTAGAAGACTTACACTTTAAATGTCAAAGTCTATCAGGAATGAAAATGTTCCTGTGGGAAGGTGAATCAACTCAGGTATTAATCACTAAAGGAGAGCATGACACAAGGAAAACCTTCATATTTAGAGAAAACTAAATCTAGGGCTATTGATAAAATAAATACTTAGTTCCTATGTTTGACCTTAAGTCATAGCAGTACATAACAGGACTGATCATACAGGCAAAGATAAGAGCAGCAACAAATTGTTTAGAGGGCATTAAAAGCAAACAACAACGTTAATAATGCAGACTGACTTTAATTATCTCAAAAAAAAATTATAAACCAACTGACCAAGTATCATCATATGGGGTGAAATTAGGATTTCTTTTAAATAAGGGATATTGTTCTTATGACTTTTATTGTTTGTCTGTTTAAACAATTTAATATGCTAAAAAGGCCACTCAGTGTTTCTCAGGGATGGTTATACCTATGAAGAGAGGCTCTTAAGGAAGAATTTCAAAAGCCTTACTGGTCTACCTCGATTTCAGTAAGGCTTTTGACACCGTTTCCCACAGCATTCTCCTCAAGAAACTGGCTGCTCGTGGCTTGGACTGGCGTACCCTTCGTTGGGTTAGAAACTGGCTGGGTGGCCGGGCCCAAAGAGTCGTGGTGAATGGAGTCAAGTCCAGTTGGAGGCCGGTCACTAGTGGCGTCCCCCAGGGCTCAGTACTGGGGCCGGTCCTCTTTAATATCTTTATAGATGATCTGGACGAGGGGATCGGGTGCACCCTCAGTAAGTTTGCAGACGACACCAAGTTAGGTGCGTGTGTCGATCTGCTCGAGGGTAGGAAGGCTCTGCAGGAGGATCTGGATAGGATGGACCGATGGGCTGAGGCCAACTGTAGGAAGTTTAACAAGGCCAAGTGCCGGGTCCTGCACCTGGGGCACAACAACCCCAGGCAGAGCTACAGGCTGGGGGATGAGTGGCTGGAAAGCTGCCTGGCAGAGAAGGACCTGGGTGTGCTGGTTGACAGTCGGCTGAATATGAGCCAGCAGTGTGCTCAGGTGGCCAAGAAGGCCAACGGCATCCTGGCTTGTATCAGGAACAGTGTGGCCAGCAGGACTAGGGAGGTGATTGTCCCCCTGTACTCGGCTCTGGTGAGGCCGCACCTCGAGTACTGTGTTCAGTTTTGGGCCCCTCACTACAAGAAGGACATGGAGGTGCTCGAGAGAGTCCAGAGAAGGGCAACGAAGCTGGTGAGGGGTCTGGAGAACAAGTCTTATGAGGTACGGCTGAGGGAGCTGGGGTTGTTCAGCCTGGAGAAGAGGAGGCTCAGGGGTGACCTTATCGCTCTCTACAGGTACCTTAAAGGAGGCTGTAGTGAGGTAGGGATTGGTCTCTTCTCCCACGTGCCTGGTGACAGGACGAGGGGGAATGGGCTAAAGTTGCGTCAGGGGAGGTTTAGGTTGAATATTAGGAAAAACTTCTTTACCGAAAGGGTAGTTAGGCATTGGAATGGGCTGCCCAGGGAAGTGGTTGAGTCACCATCCCTGGAGGTCTTTAAAAGACGTTTAGATGTTGAGCTTAGAGATATGGTTTAGTGTGGGCCTTGTTAGAGTTAGGTCAGAGGTTGGACTAGGTGATCTTGGAGGTCTCTTCCAACCTGAACGATTCTGTGATCCTGTGATTCTGTGAATATTCAAGTTAAAAGGTACAATGCCACTAAACTGAGTATAGTTTCTAGAATTGATGACAATTTGTTCTCCTGTCTTTATTCAAAATTTACTATTCTTCAGTTCTGCACAAACTGAAGCAGACAAATAACTCTATTCACACAGTTATAATGGCTAGTTTCACTAAAGAAACTGCAGTAGATTTTGGAATATGAATTACTGTCTGATGTCATTACTATATAATTGCCTTCTAATTGCTTAGATTGGTTAGAGTGTTTGGTTATACTGCTTACTCTACATTTGATAAACACTACTGCATTTGAAAGACTAGATATTTCACATCTATTAATGACTATTTATTTCTGGAAAATAGTATCTCTAATATAAAATGGAATGTCACAATTCATATAACTTAGCGTAACACAGAGAAATATTTTAACTGACTTTACTCATTAATGAAGAGCGGACCGAATCCTGAATATTATTATGAAATCATAAGTGGTGCTAGTCATCAAGATGAACCTCAATATCCAGTAGTATAATATTCCATCATATAGCATCTATTTCTGCCAGTTTTGCTACAGGGGATACAAGAGGGCAAGGACGAACTGGTGAGGGTGGTAACTTCTTTATCTGCTCCAACCAGATATACCAGAGCTTGTTTGCTAGAGCCTTTAGTTATGTGGGTGACCTCCCCATTCTGAGTCATTTCATTCCAGTAATCTGGCCCTTCTCCCGTATTCCGCGCATTTTGCATCCTTTGCACTTCAGATACATTATAATACATTGGTGGACCAGTTGCACAATGCACCTTAGGATGGAAACAAAGTATCATCTCTTCTTTGTCTGTTATCTCAGCTTTACCTTGGTCTTTTATTTTAAAATTGCTATCTGAAAAGAAAGGAAGGAAAGCACTCTTTGGAGAATATCCTGTATATGACAATGCTTAAGCAAAGTACTGCAGCTTTTGCAGTCAATAAACAATTACATGTTGTAACAGAGCAAATAAGGGCAGAAATCTAGCTGCATTCTCCAGTGCCTAGATAATCCCTTCACGGAAAACTAGCCGTGAAACACATTGATACACATTAGTTGGGATAAATAGTATGTTTTGCAATCACATGGACAACCACAAGGATTTGCAGTCTCCAGATGCATGTAACAGCATCAAAGAAGTCATTTGTGTATAAAATTTACAAGCATGCTGTAAGGCTACTCATCTTCCTGCTTCTCTCCTTAACTTACAGAGGTTTAAAAGGCTGATATACATTTCACATCCTTGCAGCATTCATGTGGTAGCAGCATAGAAAACATCAGCATTTTGAGGTTTAGGACTTGCACAATACTGCAGACCGTAGCACCAGTCATTGGGTTCACAAGTTCAAGCTTTCAACTTTCAGGAGTTTTGGCACGACATATTGTAGGGGGCTAGTTATTTGACACACCTTCTACTGAAGTAATAGAAACACACATTTAAGTGTTTGCCTTAAAATAAAGAGCCAAAAAAGAATTTTCTGGCTGATACAAGGTTTAGATGTGACCCTGACCTCAAAACCCCCTTCCAAGCTGATTAAACATCCATTAATTCAGTATTTGCCAAAATATTGTACTTATGGCAGGTATGAAAGTACATAACTGGACTATTCCCAAGGCTTATATATTATGCAAGCAGCACACAACAATGATTATAAATCTCCTCTAGATTCAACAGCTAAAGATCCTCCTGGCCCTCCATTATTTTGAGGACAGAGGAGGAAGAAAGGAAATTTTAGTCAGCAAACTTAGCTGTGGCCTGACAAATCACCTCATCCATTGCCACTAATATAGGCTAAACAAGCTGAATTAATTTCTTTGCCACCATGATCTCTTTTCCTAGTCCAGAGATCAAGGTGACATTACATCAGCAGAACACCAACCAGATGTGTACTACTCTTCATGAGACATCCTAATTTTTATTCTTGAGGCAGTAACCACTAGTGGCCTATTAACAATTATATATTATAAGGTCTTTCATACGTTTCTGTTATTCACAGCTTCTACAAACAGCTTTGCACAATGCAGTAATACATACAGCTTAAGCAACTGACCTCTAAAGAATATTAAATAGCTGTGTGGCAGCTAAAAAGCAATTATCTCTGTGACTATTTAGATATACCTAAGTAATTTTTAGCATTTATGGTGCTGGTAATGATCCCTCTTGTTGCTTTGATATACCAAATCATGGCTAATCTATGCCCACTGCTCTGTGTTACAAATGCAAATGCATTTGTGTTGATATAAATATTAGGCAAAATTAAATTAATGCCTTATTATTTTCAAGCTTATACATGCAAAGCTACTCGGAGCTGGCATTTTCTTTTCTATTATCTAATTACAAAGCCTTGAGGGATATGATGAGGGAACTAAGTATTTGAGAAAATGGGATATACATGCTCCTAGGTTAGTCATGATTTTACCCAGCTGCAGCAGCAAAGCCCACCAAGTCTACACCACTCAGGTTAACAGTCACGAGGGAGCATAACAAGAATAATAAATATCTAACTACAAACAGAAAAGCGACCCAGGAGACCATTGTAAATGCCATGTAACTGAACCTGTGTAGGAAACAAAGTTATTTTATGCATGTTACCAGAATAACTATGAAAGTGAAATCAATGTGCCACCACTGTGCTCCCTTTGCTGCCTCCACACCCAGCAGGACCTAACTTTGCTGCCACGCTGACAGAAGTGGGAAAATGAGTCCCACTTCTGAAGAACCCTCCCACCCTTAATGTTAATGTGCAATTTCTTTACCGGAAGTTAGTGGATCTCCTTTTCTTTAAAGATTTTTAAGCATGCATGGAGACAAAATTCCACCCAAACAATAAAGATAATCTCATGTAGTATGAAGGCAAGCAGGACAAAAAGGAATGATGCCATTTTATATGATCAGCTACAGTAGCATTTTATTCCAAAGGCAGCATCATAGAAAAGGATGCGAGTATTTAGTTTACAAAACTTTACCCACGGTAAGAATGGTGAAATTGCCCATGATGCAGCAAACATGTAGTTTGCCTGTAGTTCAGTTACTAATGATTCTTCACAGCTTATTGATCGTGGCCTAAAACTTCCCTGAATTTAAATAAAAAAAGGCATACAATTGTTCAGTGTTCTGCATTCCAGTATATATACTTTTCCCAAACTTGCCAGGCAAATATTTACACTACCTGTGCAGTATATAGAGCTATGTATGATTTTATTTCAATTTCTTCCAAACCTCAGAAATTAGCACTAAAACTTTCCAGCTCCTAAACAAGTTGCTTCTACAATAATAGAACTTTAAAAACCCTGTGGAAGGATATGTTCGAAATTGCCTGTTCAAAGAAATTTATGATTTTATTATAGCTGCATATTGACTATTCCTACAATAACCTGAAGGCAGAACCAAACAGTTTATTTATTCAAACTGCAAATGAAATTGGGCAAGAAAAGTAATTAGCAAGCAACAAAAAATAATGGAAAAGCACCATAAAAGCAGTTGTGAATTTATGTGGGTTGTCAAATAGTTAGAAAAATAACAGCTTACATTTAAAAAGATCAACTTTTAACATACAGCACACAGTATATACAGATTAACCATGAAGTTGTTTTCAAAAAGCCCAGAAACCTTGGTTCACTCTGCTTGTAGCCCAGCCTCTTTTCCTGCTTGTGAATGGAAATGTTAACTCAGGAATAAAAGGTGCTCCTACAGGCACCCATGAGGGATAGACTCAAACAGCACAGATGTTATTTTTTTCTAAAGAAATTAATTTTCAGAAATAAAGATTCTGCAAAGGGTCCTTCCCCATAATATATATATTTATATTTATATTGACAGGCTACATTTCTTGTCAATGAAAAAGGCAACTACTTGGACCTATGCTGCTTTCTGTGGGCTGGTGTCTGCTTTTTTTCTCACCTCTCTTCTCTCCCCTTATACTAACTGATAGTTACAACCCTGCACTACCTTGGGCACAGTCATGTGCCACATCCAGGAAGTTCAGTTGATCCCCATTTACTTTCTTAACCTTCAGGTCCTGCATCATTTCCTAACTTCTCCTATCCTAGGAAGGACTTCAATCTCCTAACTAGACAACAGCTTCTCAAATTTCTAAATCAAGCTTAAGTCAAAAACAGCTTTGTTGGGGGAAAAATTCTGAGCTTCGTTTCACATTCTAATATCACTTCCCCTCCACACCCATTTAATCCAATATACTTCCTACTGTCAACCCTCTACCTCAACTGTTCAACCCTTTTAGTCTAGTTTTTAAACCTGACCATTGCAGTTAGCAATTCCCATGTGTTTGTCATATCTAATTTCCATCTCCTTTTGCCCCATTCAACGTTGCACTGAAAGTCTTGTCATAGTCAAAAGGAAACACAATGTATATATGGAGCCAAGAATTTAGTTAATCCAATCTTTTTGTTGTTGTTGTTGTTGTTGTTTTTATTTTAACAGTCTAACAGTCCACATTATTTAACTAATACAGAAAAGTCTCATTAATAACGCAGGTAAAATTGTTTTATGGAATCTTCCTAGTATCTGTGCTCTTCTCTGGTGCCACACTCGTGCCCCGAGGGTCCCCCTAGGTCCTGCGGAAGACCATCCCCGTCCTGTGGGGAATGGCTGCTCACCCGCCCGGGCGCATGGGGCACTGCCCGCTCCCTTCTCTGCTGCAGCGTCACCACTGCGCGTGGCAGCACCCAGCCACGGGCTGCGATGCCCCGACCCCCGGGCTGCCAGCCCTTTCCCAGCCCCGGCACTCGCAGAGCCAAGGCTGCAGCCGAGGGGGCCACGGGCACAAGGCCGCTGGACGCGGGGAAGCCAGGCCCAGCCAGCTCAGGCCCAACAAGCTCAGGCCCAGCCAGCTCCTGGGGCCCTGCTCTGCCAGGGTAAAGGAAAGCCTGGTTTGCACCAGCAGTGGCAAAAATTGCATTTGCTGAACCATGCCAGGACCTTCTCAAATGCACTCTGCTTTATTAGGACTGTTTCATTTTCCCTGGTCTTACAAAGTTACTCATTTATGGCTTTACCCATGCTTGCCCTATCCCCCAAGATACAATCCTATCTTTCTAAATATTTTCCTACTGTTTAATGTAGCTATGAACTCTACAATGTTGAAGGTAAAAGCAGACAGAAACAGCTGGATTATCACTTTGGCAGTTCCTTTTTGCACGGTCACTTTGCTCTCACTGTGGAAAGGGAGTAAATGATGGCTATTACTATTTTAATGAATAAGCACCCAGTGAGCATATAATCACTATTCCAAAAATAAAAGGGTATATACTTACGCTTATTTTGGATATTTATATTCTTTTTTACTGAATGCTCTCTTATATTCTACCATATTTTACTAGGAGGGCATATATATATTTATTTTTTTTAAAACTGAAGCAGAATGTTCCCTAATAACATAAAATCCAAACTGCAATCCCCCATGCATTTATGACTTTTCAATAAGTTCTATGATTTCAGTGAAAAACATTGTAAATCTTTCTGTCTTTGATTTTCATAAACTATACTACAGCAACCAGATGGAATCAATGTTCACAGCCTTGAAAATCTGTAACCAAGAGAATTTGAGAAGAGAATGGAAAGAAAGATCAAAAATGTTTGCTTCTGATACTATTGTATGACATCAGTCATTGCAGTTCAGTGACTCATCATCTGTCTATACTACCCTCTCTCCCAGAAAAAAAAAAAAAAAAAAAAAAAAAGGAGGAATCAACCTAAATATTTTAGCTCACAAGATGTTTCCGTTAAAACATTACTTGAAGAATTAAAAAAGAAAAGAAAAGAAAAAAAAAAAAGAAAAAAAGAAAAAAAGCGGGGGGGGGGGGGAAAAGAGCAAAAAGAAAACACAGG
>VXAA01004532.1:233393-286673 GCA_013399115.1 Anseranas semipalmata | reverse complement strand
GTGGCCAGCGGCGCGGGGGAGGGGTGGGGGGGGGGGGAACAGAGCAAAAGTAACACTCAGTGTGTAGAAAACAGCAACATTCTTCCTGAGGGAAAAATATCAGCTGCTCTTTTAAGCACTTGCTTTTACATCAGAAAGGAAATAAATGCTCCTTTCACTTGAAGCTAAACTAGAAGATGTGGTCCAGGGAACATTTGATTCTCCCCAAATACTGATCAGCATTCAAGTTACAGGACACCACTAGATGGAGTCTGACATAATCTTCCTTGAAATGGACACAGGATGGACACTGGTTTCACTGTGCAGATACTGGTCCAAGTTACTTGTAGATGTAGACAAAATCAGTAACATTCTTGCTCCTAGCCTGCATAGCCTGGGAATTTCCTTCCTATGTTTTATGAAATTGTTCGATTTATTGTGGACAGAATGATATAGAGAATTTTTTATCTGATATGTTTTATTTCTTATCAATTTTTTTATAGAGTGTCTATCTGCAACAATGGCAGAACAAAAATGGTATCCATTGGGTATCCATGTGAAGGAGATTATTAATTTGTTTATTCTGGTATTTAATCTAAAACAATTTTACCGTGATCTCTTAAAGCATACATTCTAAGGCAAAAGCAGTAGAAAAGCAATTTAGAAACTCCTTAACTTTTTGGATACACTGAATTTACATTATTTAAGTTCCAAACAAGATGCAGGTTATTTGCATTTAAGTCTACAATTAAGTTCTTTACCACAGAGGAGCCTGAAAGATTATGACCTGTTATTTCATGGTTTCTTTCATGAACTGCATTTTTCTCAATTACCAGAAAGTGCTTGAGGCTTATAACACCTCTGACACTACTGATAGCTGGCCATTAGGACATCTATTTTACAAATATGAATACAAAGCACGAATAGAATCAAGTTTCATACGGGAACTCTGGTAAATACAAGTGTATCTCTCAAGAATCCAGCCCCAAATTCTCTACCTTCAAATTATTTCCGAAAATAATAAATCTGTGGATTCAAAAAGTGCTTCAAAAAGCAATGGCAAGCAGGCTCATGGCATATGGTAACAGGTGACTGTGTGTAGCCTCTGAATGTTTGTCCTGTCGTCAGCTCCTCCTAACAGGCAAAAAAGTCACTTGCTTATTTATGTCCTTTGCAGAAAAAGCTCAAAGGTCCTGGCCCTAGCACTTTTCCTACTGAGTGAAATCCAGTTCCTGCTGAAGTGAATGCTAAAATTCTTATCAACATCAATACAGCCATGATTTCACCAAGCAACTTCATCATATTACTTCAGCTAGCAATTCTGAAAAAGGACCTTATGCTGGTACTGCAGCTCCATTAGTCGAATGACAGCTGTCAAAACTGTTTATTAAAACTATTATTAAAATTATTAAATCCATTTATTAAAACTATGTTATTATGTTTCTTAGAACACCAATTTAGGTAGGCAATACTCCTAACAAGGAGGTGAAACAAGATGGGGTACACAGAGACATATCTGCTCTGGATGCATTGAGTCTCAAAACACCCACAGCCCTGACACAGCATCTCTATGCACAGAAATGATTTTTCTGTGACAGACTTTAATCAAGAAAATACCCAAGCTCTAGCAAGAAAAGAAGGCAGGTACCAGTTTACCCTCTGATTAAACAAATGAAGTCAAAAAATTAGAATTAATTAATACCTTAAACCCTTGGGTTTAATCTCCAGACAAGGACTCTATAAGGGAATCACTAGATATATAAATTAACTTTCAAAAGAACAACATTAATGTATAGCAGTTCATTTGCTTTGCAATGTTACTTCCAGAAATTCATATATAGGACCCATATACATAGTGGCACACATTACACTGATTTGTAATTAAAAGATAATTATTAAGGTTGCAGTGCTAACTGTGAGAAATTAGGCACATTAAAGCTGGGAATGAGACCTTGCTCAGCTTCATTGAACAGACATATTATGAGTCAGGTTTCAGTAACAGGAGCAGGGCAAACCTGCCAGTTGTAACATCCAGTTGCAGTCTCCCCATAGCTGCTGACTTGCAGTCTTCACTTTTTCCTTCCCCTCAGTTCCCCATTCCCTGCCAACCTGCCTATTGCAGTCTGCCCTCTGGCAAATGTAATCCCAGTCCCTCCCACAGCTCTCCTTCTCCCAGACATCAAGCCTCGTCTCCTCAGCAGGTGTATCATACAAGTTCTTCCTCTGGTATCTGGAAACTGGCATCATCATCATCATATGATACTGAGGAAAGTAAATCCCTGTGTTCACAGACCAGGAGTTCAGACCTCAGACAGTTCTCAATAAGAAAGGGGTCTAATGGGAAGGAAAGTCCTGCTCAGAGTTGGAACATGCTCAATGCAGAGAATATTCAAGGAACTCAGTTTCCAAATCTGATGATTCCTCCTAGTCTTATGAGTACTCACATATTTTCAAACACTCAAAGCCTGGCCAAATTCAGATATTCTTTTACAGAAATGGTGAAAGGGGCATATCACTGGCACACAGGATGAATTTTAAGTCTCCATACACGAGGGATCTAAGACTCCTCAAAGAATACATTGCCAAAATGCCTTAAGAAGGTTAATGTGATAGTTTTATCTGTTTCCGTAAAACAAACAAACAAACAAACAAAACAAAACAAAAAACATTGTCTCACAACAAATGTCCCTACAGACAACAACAGTTTGGCATACTGTGCTGTCTCAGATAATGGCTCCAGTTCTGACATCTTAATAAGACACAGAACTGCCATGCCACCTGTATTACACTTAGGAAAGTTTTTGTTAAAAGACACAATGTACTATCTCTGTTTTACATTTCCACTGAACCTCAATGGGTTACAATACAGTTTATTACCAACGTTCTGAATACAGTTCTGTTAGTAACAGAAACACTAATATCTACCAAACAGACTCACGCAAAGACCCAGCAGAATGCAGCAAAAGCATCCTCTTTCAAAATGAACACAAGCAAATTAACCACCCTTTCCTGGTTAATTCTACTTGAGTTCAACTGGGGAGAAATAAATGCATCAGAACACATTAAATGAAGTTGCCACTGAGGGAATTTCACTCCTAGATTTTTCTTTTATAAGTAGGGAAGAAAAAACTCAGCAGAGGAATAAGATCAATAGTGCTGTGGACACTTGCTCAAGCACTGAACTTTAAACGTACCTTGTTGGTATTTTTGTTGTTGTTGTTATTATTTAGCAACATTAGTATTTCCTATTCACAGATGAAATTTATTCATTTTCTAAGGTATAGGAATTGATGTGCCTCACTCATGAAAATAAACAATGATGTCATGCACTTCCCTATCAGTTCAAAGGGTAAATGGATAATTATCTAGAAGTACAGAGATGCTCTGATTGGAAGAACAGAGAACTTTTCAGTCAGCTTTTCTTCATCCACAGTAAAGTGTTTATTTTCATTGTCCTTTGTATGGCCACCGGAAGGCATTTACTGCTGTTTTTCTGTTATCTACTAACATCTAATTTAAAATTCTGCTGTGCGTTTTTTTAAGGGCCAACACCTGAAGTGGTCAGTCAAGAGGTAGGAGCTGTCTCTGGCTGAGTATGCAGAGCAGTAAAGAAATTCATAGTCAAGCCAACCTGAGATGACTTGAGAATGACAATACTTTAAGTAAACTAGCTACAGAATAGTTTATTTTAATTGTATGAATAAGCTTGTCCAGTTTTGCTGACACACAGATATCTTCAGGAGGCAAAAGGTTTTCAAAACAAGGTTCAAAAGAGGACTTAAGTTCAGAAATATTTAAAAAAAAATTAAACTGCAGCCTGATTTAGGAGTAAATTCCAGCATCTGTACTCTGATTTAGCATTCTGAATCAGGCTGATAAAAACATTAAGGCTCTAACTCGTAATAATGAATGCAATCAAGCCATCTCAGATAATTATGTTTCTGAATAAATGCCAATTACACGGTTAGAACATCATGGTGAACTTACTTATTTAATGTCAATGTCACCACCTTACCATGAAAACTTTACTACGAAAACAAGTTTTCATTTTTTATGTAACTGCTACACATACTGTATAGACAGTATGCCATTATCAAATTAAGAATCACATAATTGCCTCAGGATAAGATGCTTAAATTATGACACCTCATTTTGCTTAAAAAACCTTTATATATCTGAACAGTATTTTAAATATTTTTAATGTGCAGTCTCAATAGAATATGATCTGCAAATATTGCAATGTATGTTTTGTTAGACAGTTAGAAACGATTTCTAAAATGCTTCAGTTTGCTATTACTGCACTTGTGTGGCCTTTAAAGGCAAACTGCTGGCATTCTATCCAATCAGTCAACGTACCCTGACACAGTGGCCTAACAGTTTGTTTTGTTGGCAACCAGAGCTCTCAGTTTGCAATCACTAATATTCAGGTGTGTTTGACTACAACGAACTATCACAGGTATAATGCTTCTAAATACCCAATGTTTTGGCATTGTCCTGTTCAGGTTTTCTCTTGCATAACCCTCAAAATGCACTACAGAAGAGATTTTTGCCTTAGAAAACATAACAGTAGGAGTTCTACTTTATTTTATTTTATTCACATTGATGAAAAATAATGCTCAAGAAAGCTACCAGGAAATTTTCTAAAGCTTGATTTGAATGAAAAATGCATCTAAAGAGAAATGGAATGATTAAATAGAAAGCATTTATCTAAAAGCAGGGCATAGAACTATTTCGGTTCCTCCCTAAGAATAGCAAAATTCCTTTATTAGAAAAAAAAGAGAGAGGCAACTCTTAAAAAGGTCTACAGTTTAAATGTCAGCAGCCGCCAGGGATGCCTTCAGAGAGCAGTGCCCGAAGCAGTCTAGACAGCAATGACCCATGGGTCAGCAAATGGTAAGTATTTTAAGCAGGGATGTTTGTTAAATTCAAAGCATTTGAATTTTACTTCACTTCCAAGTGAAAATGGTAATAGAAATATATCCTTTCATGTCACATAGGTAGGAAAGACATATAGTCATCTCACTTTTATCTAATCAGGTGAATCCACAGGCTCAAGACTCTGCCACCTGCTGCCTGAAAAGAAGTCAGAGGCAGGATCTAGAGAGACAGAATTGACAAAATTTTGGAGACAAGACCAAACAAAACTTTCCATAATTTCACGTTTGACTAGCTCCTGCAGCAAAATCTACCTGTGCCAAATGGGACAAAAACATTTTGAAGCTGTGGAGTCCTTACCTGAGGGAATCATCGTAAGAGAACACAATTTCAAATAATGTGATATTGCTCACGCAAGCTGAGACGCAAATATTAAAACTATTTCTCCAAATAACATACAATGGGGACTTCAAGTTTTGAAGGCTTTTTACAGAAAACTTGTGTTATGATTATTATCTGATTATTAGGCCATCCAAGTCGGCACAATAACAACAACAGAGCATAAAGGAACAATATCATGCCATGGGAGCAGTGTGAATGAATGACTGCATAATATAGCATTTTCCCTTCAAACAGTTCTCTATAGATATTTCTCTACTGTACAGACAAAAACAGTACAAAATTAAACAAATAAGACACTGTACATTTTGTCATGACTGACAGGAGTATGGAGTACATAGATGCTAAAACAAACCATTACTGAATAAAAAAATTCTGGCTACATTTCAAAGTTCCAGTATTTGGGAGAGTATTTAAACATGCTAAATGCCTACCTATTCTTAAAAGTACTTACCTAAAGTGTTCCTAAGAATAAACTAACCCATGGCAAATTAAAACAAAAATATCGTTAAGCATGAATTTATTGAAATAAATTAGAAGAGCACATTTTGATATTGCTTCCTCAACCCATTCACAAGCACAGTCCCAACTATGCTTTATTTTTCTTGAAGCTTAGTGGAACAATTGTTATTACATTCTTAGAACACACATCAATGGAAACACCTGAGATGCTTGCTTTTACTGAGATTTTGTCTTGCTAGTAGCAGTAGTGCTCCATATTCCTGCAAATATACTCAATGGGGCAAATTCCTCACTGAACCCTCATTAAGACCAAATGCACTGAGATATACTGTGATACTTCTGTTTTATATCACTGCAACAAAGAGAAAGAATCATCACAATCTTTTCTGTTGGAAGAAACATTGCTTGTCTCACTTTAAACAGACTTTAATTTGCACTTTCAAGAACATGACAAAATAGAGTGGAATGTATAAAGAGGACAAAAGGGAAGCCCCTGCCCATTTATTTGCCTGACAGTGAGAAACAACTTATATTAGGAGGTTCTGAGACATAGTATGCCACCTGAACCAGTGTAGAATAAAGATCAATATTATTTGCAAGATGACTTAATATTTATTAAAGACCTGTCTTTTTATTTTTTTATATACTCTTAGTTATTAGTGCACACGATGTGTCAGAGAGTAACATCATCCCTTCAAGCAGTAGATAATCAAGTAAAATAACGCCTTCATTTTCAGATTCTAAAAGAAACCTTCCTAGCATGTATGTCTAATAATTTTCTGGCATACCAGAACTCTAGGGAATAGATGGACTTTATTGCTTGCCTGTGGTCATTTCCCCTGGTCAGTATTATCAAATTTAATACCTTGTCACATGACAAGGTTGACCTTCAGTGGTTACTCAGTCACAATTAAGGCTGCCTTTGCTTGGCAAATACATGAAAGTGAGATGTAAAATGCAGCACTTGTTATTTGCATTTAAACTCTTGTGGAAGGTAAGAAGAAACCTTCAACAAAAAACATTCCTGGATGCTCAAGTGCTTATACAGTTAGGAGTTTATACAGTTATGAACAAACACAGCATACTTGTATTAAAAGACCCAGACAGAATTTACAAAAGTAGTCAAACTTAAGGGTATGAAAATAGTGAACAATGAGAAAGTATCAAAAGTCAAAAGAATTTTCAAAGAGAAAAAGAAAGTCATTAAGGTAGAATTAAAATCAGTGGGAAAAGAATAGCCTGAATAAAATAGATTTAATCATAAGGTTGATTGAGATGTTCGTGAAAGTTGATGAGTGGCAATAAGATTTATAAGTAAATTAGGTATAATAAAAAGGTGTTAATATTTAACGAGATGAGCTCTCATTAGAGACTGAAAAGAAATCCAGATTTTAGAGTTTTACGTTTCATTTATGAAGGTTTCAGAATTTAGTCTGTGCCTGTGTCACTTTTATATGACTTTTTTTGTGATTTCAAGGAGGTCTGCTGGCTGTGTAAGTTTGCAAACTAGTCACAAAAGGTAAGGCATTCCCTATTGACTTCTCTTAATTACTGACGGCTGCATGAAGAGAATTTTACTTCTTAAAGATACAGATATTTATTTCTGTATATTTTATTTGGACAGTAAATGTCTTCAGATCTGTAGGACACTGCTGTTCTGTTGCTGATCCAGCAATAGACTGGAAATTTAAGTACAATCTTGTTGGCACTGTTTTTGTATGACAGGAGAGTGTCCTATGCCAGACAGTGGTTTGCAGGCCACTTCAAAAATGCAGCATGATCTATCACAGAGCTGGAAGCTGCCATTTCCAATACTATTAACCTACCACCACAGTCAGTGCTCATACCCATCAAAGGAGTCTGTGAATCTCTCCTCTTCATCTAGAACTATGGCAAATAAGAGTACAGACTCCATAAAGTTGCTACAGCTGAAGAAGTTAATATTGGGGTGAGCTTCAGTAATCAACTCTAAGCTTTTTCCTGTTTGCAGCCTTTTTTACTTAATACTTTAATTCTTAATGCACACATACAGTCAGTTATTGTGGTTCAGCTGATGTGATGTAACTCAATGTGGATGAGTAACTCCTCCTAGTTACTTCTTAGGAAATGTGTCACAAATATAATAATGTAAAAAAGCTACAGCTTCCCGTTCTGGAAGCTGAAGACCTCACCAACACGACATCTAGTTCCCATTATGGATCCTCCAACAAACAAGTAAGAAAAGGAGGAGAAAAACAAACACACACAACCCAAGGAATAAAAGAGATCTCTGATAAAAAAATTAAATCCTGGTACATACTCTCAAACTTAGATAGGACAATAATCTTTATAATAGTGATTGTAGCCATAAACACGGGGGAAAGGAGCAAGAACATAAAATCTTGGTGGTCAGAATATGACTGTGCTGAAAGTGGGTGGCCAAAGGCTAGCACTATGCAGAGATGGTGGCATAGCACAGCACTCATCTCCCTCCCCTCCCTGTCCCTAAAGCTCGCCAGGCAAACAGCAGTTATCAGTATATATCAGTACTCACAGCAGTGCAGAATCATACATGAGAAATAATGCCTTTGGAATCCATTTGTAGCTCATCTCCTCAGTTGGGATTGAGAAGGGCCTGGGTAGAGCTTTCTTCACGTGTTGCACTAGCAAATAGACTGCAGGAGGGAAAAATAGAAAACATTACATTAACATTCTGCAGAGAGATGAAAAACGGGATTTACAGTGTAATTCATATACATGCTAAATCAGAAAAATAAGAGTTGCCAATTAACTTGGGCCTATTCCTACAACATCTGCAGTACTGTTATGGACATGGCTTTGAAGTCATGGTGTATGTAGTGAGAATATCAATAGATCTCAGCTCTCTGCACAATGGTATATCCAGATTATTTTTCTACAGAGATAGAAGATGTCAATCAGTAACAAACCTAGAAAAGGTTTAAAGAGACATATTATGAAAACACTTGATAATTACTGGTCAGTAATAACCTTCACAATCTTCACCATTTAAATTGGATTTAAAAAACATTTTCTGCAGACTCTCTTTACCATATTCTGTTCTTATCATACACATTAGCTATTTTCTCACATTAACATGCTATGCTGTTTCACTACCTATGACAGTGCCAATAACAGTGTCTGTATTCTGATGTTGAACGAAGCAGTTTCCCCAAAAAAGCAATAGCTATGGTTATTATTATTATTATTACCAGATTAACCTAAAGCATTGGCACAACTGGTTTACAGGCCTAGTTACTATTAATAGACTTAAAGGTATTCCGTTCTTATCTTCCATCAAAGCCTACTAAAACTGTACATCAGATCAAATTACATGCAAATGTGCATGCAGGTTGCATGGCAGAAGACAACGTGTCTGTCTTGCAACATGTATGTCTCAGGTTTTTCTGTAAGCATATGGCCAACTGGGCGCATTGGAAACACTAGTCAAAACATAGAAATACCTGCATATACATAGCATATTAAATCTTTGTAATGTCTGTATTAATTAAGGCAATCTTTCCAATATGCTTGTATCAAATAAGTATAACACTAGACACAGATGTATCATATTCTCTGGTAGCCTCTTCAGTGAAGAATCACTGAAACATAATCTCCCATATACAATACAGGATGAAGAGTTAATAGATTTGGAATTACATTTTTTTTCTGATTTATCTATAAGCCAAGGCACACATCAACATCGAAAGGGAAAATTGTATTCTTAGTGTCAACCAAAGTAAAGCACAACAAACACAGTTTTGAGATGTAGAAGTGAGGCTGATGTAGAGTGCACAGAAAAATATTTTCATTTTATGAATACAATCTATGAAGGTAAATTTTTGGTTTTAAAGCTAAGCCATCTGACTGTTATTCTGCACGAGGCACAAATGTGCACTGGGACTATGAAGAGAACAAACACTGAACAGCCCTTTATTACAGCCCTTCAAAATTCCATCACAGAAGAGGACTAGATCACAGAGCAAAATCTAACTAATGCAAAGTATGGATGTTCTATTTTCTCTTGTTCTTCTACAGTAAATAGTATTGGCCTCTATATATTCATCTTATTGATCTTTTAATGATATGCACAGAAAAGTAATTCTCAAATGTTCACTCTGTCACTCTGGCTAATCATTTTCTTCCTTCTCTAGATTTTACACCTTGAGGAAACAGTTGCATCAATGATGCTTTCCATTAAACTGCCTTGCAGATGTCAAGAAGTACACATTAATGGCCAGATAAACCTTATAAATAGCAAGAATTGTGTTTAAATAGTAAATAAAAACAATAATCAATAAGGATCTGGAAGGAGAGTATAAATTTGCCTATTTTAAATAATTCCCTGCAGCCATATAAAATGCAATGTTGACTTCTCAGTCTCTTTTTTTTTTTCCTAAGTTCTTGAATAAAATTTCTTTTATGCCTTCCTTCTTATGGGTCATTTTAATGATCATACAAATGGAGCTGTAAAACTGGATCTACTAAGGAAGGCCTCAGACTTTCATAATATGGAAAGCTGTAGATTTTTTTTTTTTTTTTTGGATGTTGTGCTTCAGTAAAAAAGTTAGCTGAAATGAAATTTGAAGTATGACACACTTCCTTAAAAATAAACTATGTGGGAAGCTGTCTGAAAACTAGCCTGTTTCCAGATTATTGGAATATGCTCAGTTTTATTCTAGGATACTTAAAGAATTGGCCAAAGCAATTTATGAGTTGTTTACAGTTATCTCTGAGGACTTGCAAAGTTGCCAGAAGATGGAAAATGGGTGAACAAAGCGCCTGTATTAAAAAAGAGAGAGAAAGTAAGAGAAAGAAAGTAAATGAGAAATTATGGGCCAGAAAGCTAACTTCAGTTCTCCCAAAATTTCTGCAATAAATTATCCACCTACTTGTAACCATCTATAAAATAGCAGCAAAAAATCAACAACAGTATAGATCTGTAAACACCAAAAAAGCCAAACCAATTTAATTTCCTTCTGAAACATGCTCGTGGAGCTTCTACGTTTAAGAGACAGGAAATGAACCTTCTTACATCCTGATTTTAGGTAAGTTTTGACAGCATCTCATTTGACATTATCATAAGCACAAATGAGCACACTATGCAAGTAAGACAGCAAAAAATCAGGTGCAAAAATTGGCTGAATAACCATATTCTGAAACTAGTTTTTCATGGTTTGTCACCAAAGACAAAGGAGGCTGATCTGGTAGAAATTCGCCTGGCTTTGGATTTGGCCAGCATTTTCAGTAATAATACTAGTGACTTATCTAAGTACTTGCCAAAGATGGGGATGGCATAGGTTGGGAAGGATTGTAAGAATTCCAAATTATCTTTGCAAACTGAACTTTTGTGTAAATTGGGGAAAAAATGGAATAAGTGTAAAATACAATACATGAGGAGGCACATCTGCTGCACAAACCCAAGACGAGGAGTGACTGTTTAGACCACTTCTAAAAAAGGGAGAGGAATTGAAATGGATCACACTGATATGAATGAAAAAAATGCCATAAATGCCATGTTGTTTAGACATAATCCAATGAATGTCTAAAAGCAGAACAGCTGACAAACATGAATCAGTGCTTTCCTTAGCACTGCCAAGGTCTCAAAAACAGCTCTCAGTCAAGTATGGGCACAGCCCTTCAAGAAAGAAGCATAGACAGAAAGCTGAGAATATGCATGACTTACGATGTAGAAACAACAACATATAAATAGTACTAAAAGTAGTAACCCTGAAAGTTAAGGGTGGGAGAAGGAATGGCGGTCCCAAGCCTTAAAACTTTTTTTCCCCTTCCTGTGTACTGTCTTTTGCACTGGAATTCAATCATGGGTTCCCTGTGCGTCTAAGTCAGTTTCCCAGCAGGTCAGTCTCTCCTGACTATCGAGATGGATCATTCTTATACGTGGCAGAGGTCATCTTTAAAGACCTGCCGGCTTTCATGAGCTCCTTAACCTTTCAGAGGTGCCTCTCATGAGATCCCACTTACCAATTCCCTGAGTAAGCCAAAGCCCGCCTGCCTGAAGTCCAGGGTCTGTACTCAGGATCTTGAGCTCCACTACTTTATGATAACTATAACCAAGGTCACAAATGATCATTACAGCCAGTTCTCCCTAGAATAGCTGTAACTGGCCCTGCATCAGAACAAGGTGAAGAACCAAGTGACCTCTCATATTTTCTGAGTTTCTGTGAGTCAGAAGTGTAGTACATGGATACATCAGGAGTATTTGAAGACTGTTTCTATGATCACAGAAGCCTTGATTGTGGCATGTAGGCATGAACAACAGATTTATGCTGGCATTCTGTGAGGGAGCATTCTATCTGAATGACAGTGTTGTTCACATAATCTCAAACCTGTAGCATCTGTATACCACTGCTCTATTTTGAGCTATGAAGCTCAAACACTGTAAGAGCAACTTGCTAACCTTGCTGAGTATAGAGAGCTCAGCTTTAGTATCTGTAAGATACTCATCTTTTCCTTTTTTTAAAACACAAATCGTGAGGTTCTACTTGGATCACACATGGGCTAAGAAAGAAAGGAGAAAGTTCTTGTTTCTGGTACTCCTTATAATGTCTATACCTAGCCCAAAGCAGTACTTGCCATAACTTAGTAGCAACGTCTTAAATAAATAAAAAGGTAGGTGTTCTAAATGTTCACTGCATGGGAGTTCTTAAAGTGTCTGTAAGGGGAAACAATGACAGCAATGGTGAGTGCTCCCAAAATTCTCATTCGTACTTTCAAGACTTAATAGCTAAGAATATGCTAAAATCTGGGAGATAGGTATAGAGTACTTTAATACTTTTGTAACTGATAATTTGATAGCTTCTGGATTAAATTATTCACAACTCTTTTTTAAAAAGAATTACAGACAGTCTTCTGTTCTCTGTCAGTCACTACCAAATTAAAAGCTTGTTCATATAGAAACTCCTTTGATCTACTGTGGCACCCAAAAAATAATGAACAACATTCGTCTGACAGAAAAGAGTATCTGAACAAAGAGATGCATTACTATAACTTATTGAGGGAACACGTGTATTTTCCAGCACTGTCAGCACTCAAAGAATGGCAATCATATTAGTTCTAGAAATAACTACTGAAGTAAACTCAGCAAAAAAGGCATGAAAATAATTGGAATATTGTATTCACTGGGTAGAATTTTACCAGTCATGACAAGGATATTACAACCATGACCTTGTTGGGTAAGTGGCATAGTATGCTTTGCATACACCAATTATGAGAAACAGCTTGATCAGAGATATTTAGAAACTAACACTAATGCATAGAATCATGAGAAAGTAATCAACTCTGTTCTCTAAGGTCTGGAATTTTCAGCTTATTTGCAGAGCTACTGGCAGTATAGCATGTAATTGGATTGGCCAATGGTGAGTTCCTGAAAGTACTATGGCATAGATACCCCTATAGGACATAGTACTTATTTTTGCAACTTCTGTCAGTTTATTGTTAGATGCAACATGGTCCCCCCAATTAAATTTAACTCCAGGACTAGGCAGGGTTGAATGTGGAGCCATGGCATTGTGTTCATGCCAATATTGTCAACATATTTTCTCCAGTATGCAAAAAGAAGGGTAAACCTGCAGCAGCACAGGGCAACTGTACTCCACAGTTGCACAGCCCAGCACTTCCTCTCCACCATCATGTGAGCTCCATTCCAGCCAAGTTTTTAATTAATGAATTTTTATTCTTGAACACTACTTAGTAGGGTAAGTGCCCAAGTCACATGAATAAGGTTACGACAAGCAACTACACTTGAGCTTCAGTTACTTGACAGAACTATGCCAGCCTCCACACCCAAAACAACCCCTGACACTAAGTTCCATCTTCTTTTACTAGAAGGATGTGCAAATTTTAAATATTTTCTCCTTTAAAGACTACCATAAAGTGGCTCTCTTCTCCTCCTCTCAATAAAATTTCCCAACTGTCTTTGAAGACCGCAGGATTCTAGTTATGTCTGAGTGTTCAACAGTGAGATCCAGAGATTAATTTTTTCCTACTTCCTTTTCTCTAGCTGCTAGACTCTAAGGGTGTACCTACACAAGAATGTCATTGGCGTCAGCAGTGCGTTTTTGAAGTACATCTCTAAATTGCCCCTACTTGCTATGCTAATTCCTTTGAATTGTGAAGAGGGCTATTAGATCAAACTAAAGTGGTAAAATGACTCTAAGTGCTAATGGACATTCAGGCCATGTGAACAGATCAAGCAAGTCCAAAGTAAAACTCCAAAATTCACACAGTGTAGATGTCAGGTTCTCTGCACCATCTGATTAGCTCTATGGACCAACAGAGGAGTTCGTGCAGATCCGCATTGTCACAGTCACAGTACTTGCTAATGCAGACATAGTCATACAGTCTGGGATAGAAAATCCCACAGAAGCCACTAAAAATTTTAGGTATTCGTTGTCATCCATACAGAAACTGAATTTAAAGAATTGTTTGCAGTTCCATTGCTACAGATCATACCAGGAGAAAATTACTAGCATTACCCCCACAATGGTGAGACTTTCAACAATTTACTTAGTGTCAAGCTCTGTGTATTTAATCTGGTTCTCTGAAAGGTGCTTAAACTTTTTTGGATATTTAACTCTGGAAAACAAATAAACAAACAAAACAAAAACAACAAATGTCTTGATGAAGCAGCTATTTCTTAGGGAAAGTTCTGAGCTGCACTGTGATTTTGTCCAGGTGATTTGGGTCTTACATATGAAATGCAGTTTCAATAAGAAAGGCAGTTTCAGAAAAATTTGTGCTAAAAAAAAAAAAAAAAGGTTTTATACTACTTTTTCATCTTATTGAAGTGGGAAAATATTTAAGGTTATAAACCTGATTTTGAGCACTACAGTTGATCTGAAGCCAACAGGAGAAGCAAAAGTATTTTGTAAAATTCTGCCCCTAACTCATCAAAACCCAACAGAGTTCACTCTTTGTGAGAAACTGGTAAATACTCCATGAAGTATGAAGGGATATGGTCTTCCATTTTTATGCTCTTATAACTGACTTACGTGTACATACCCTACAAATAATCTTATATGTTTATAATGGAAGGCTTAAAAATATATTCAAAGCATCCATGCCATATATGAGGAAAAAAAGATTAGGGTGAAAAGGCACTTATGAGAAAAGATAAAGAAAATACAAAATCAGTGGCCATGGTCACTTCATGCACGTGAAAAGCCAACAAACAAAACTCATAAAAATGAAAAATAAATCAGGTAAGGGACCCATAAGCTGTTAAGAACCAAGAGCAAATTCTGAACTTCAGTGAAGTCATTTCGAGTTTTGTCATACATCTCAAGGTTTCTAAGGTGAAGACATATTATTTGGAAACCCCGTTAAACACACAAGCTCACTTTCACTCCTCTCTCAGTTTAAATTCCTGGCCTGGGGAGCTAATGGTTTTTAAGAAAGGCTTAGTCTTTAAGAGCGCTCCAACACTCTTAGGACACTTAACTGCCAGTCACTTCTTAATGTTATCATTGCACGTATTACTACTTACCATGAAAGATCTATCACACTTCAGTGAGTCAAAACATGTCACATATTTATGTTTGTGTTCTCAGATCTCGTTAAGCTACAATAATAAAAATATTAATAATTCAAACTACATTAAAGACTTTTAAGGCTGTTCTTATTTAACAAACGATTAACATCATTTAAGCCAGCTTTGCTCTCTACAATCTGAAGATCAGATTCAGTGTAGAATTCTGAACTAATGTGTCTCTGGTTTCTCTGTATAGACAAAAACCTAGTAGCAACTGAAATACAGAAGGAAAGGTAGTACCAGTTCTGTTTCAAGAGAAACAATCGTACCTGGAAAGAAAAAATAACACCAGGGTTTGATGGTAGGAGCATGATATAAACCTACTGAAACACCATTCTAGTTCTTAATCATCAGGACTTTTAGATTCTTCACAGTCTACAAATAACCAATATTTCCACCAGCAATCTTCCTGGGGTTAGTACCTTAATAACTACAACAGAGTTATGTTTATCAATGAGAATTTGCCACCAGAAATTGAGAAACTAATGACAAAAGGTACCAAGAGGTATAAATGACCTTTTACCCCTGCTTAGAAAGCTTAAAGAAAGCTTTTCAGGCCCTAGAAGATGCTACCTTTAGCTCCATGTAGTTTTCCCTGTAGTTTTAATTGGCTAGTTTCCATGTGTACACACCACTATGTTTCACTCATTAACTGGTTAACTAAGGTTAACTGAAGACTAATATCCCATCTGTTATTACCCTGCACCCATATATTGAGGCTCAATAGTAGCAGAAAGTGTTTGGCTTCTTGCAGGGTCATTTAAAGACTTGCAAACAGACATAATTTTAACCTACATTATTCACTATTGTAATGTGGGCTTTCAGTCTTTATTTAGAATGTACCAGTAATCAAATAATTTATCCACGCTAAAGATCATTACAGGATTTATTTATATGTAACAAAACTGAGCTTTTCTTGTTTTTAGCTTGAGAACTGTAACATGGAAAATGCTTAGCTTTTATTTTAAATAAATAAATAAATACACACCCTATTTCTAAAAATCTTTACCTCAGGAATGTGACAATTCTCAAAGAATAACATGGGAACAGGGTCCCCATTATTGGGATAGCTTTGCATTTCCAATCTTTTCCTCTTTTTAATTAATTAATTTATTTATTTATTTTCTTTCTTTCTTTCTATGTAACATTGACTTAGAACATCCAGGCTAACATTGTGTTCACAGAGAAAATTAGAATATTTTCTATTGGTCTCTTTCCCTTTAATTACCAGATAGATAATTACAATTCTAGTTTCAGATCTCTGCATGTAACAATTTTCATTTCAATCTCAATAGAAATGAGCAAGGGAAGTTTGTAGAGACTGGAATGTATACTGTCATAAATCACAAATCAATTTCTAGATTACAGTTTCCTTTGACATAGGATAATCAAAGGGCAACATGTTCCTTAATGAAAACAATGAAAGAATGTTATATCAATAGAAAATCTATTTTCAGTATTATAAACAATTTATATTAGGCAAAAAAAATATACCAAATGTTTTGTTAAGGATTCTGCTAAAGGGATTAAACAAAAAACAAGAACAGTAGTTTGTGGAAAGCAGAAGACTAAGATTCATTCCTGTTTGCTTATTAGGTCCTTAGCTGAAGAGATGCTGGTGAAGCTATAAAACGTTCTTGTCTTGACTTTATCTTGCCTTTGAGTTCTGTTTCCAATTCTCCAAATAAAAGGCACTGAACACTTTCCTGGGACAACTGACACCCCATCACAATTATTTGGCAGGTTAGAAACCGCTAGACTTGCCATAAAATGTCTTCCACAGGAAAAACCCTTTCCTCTCAGGAACAGCAAATGCTTCTACTTGGACTACAGAAAAAACCCAAGCCATAAACCTGGCACAAAATAAACTGTGATAGATGTACGCCCATCTGAAAGCATAAGAAGTGAACATGCATTGAAAGGTAAGTAGATATATGAAAATCCAGTTCAGTCATATTATCTTTAGGAACGGCTCTGCGTGTACAGCATTTTTTAAAATCAGCACAGCTTCACTTTCCACAACTCATGCATATGCTCATGCATCATCACAATTTGAAATTCAAGATCAGAATGATAACTGGTCAGGCAGTGGAACAATGTGCAGAAAGGGTTCAGTACCATGTACAATATAACAACATGTATATTTCCCATCTCAAAAACATTATAACCTCTACCCTGTTACATAAATTTAAATCCCAGCTGTACCTCAGTCGGATCTCTCATTCACAATCAGTTCTAACACACAACAAAACAAAGTAAGACATTTTTGTGCCCTGGAACTGTGTCACACTGAACATCCAGGACGTGTTCTCCACTGGGAAGAACAAGAAGGAGAAGGAGAAGGAGAAGGAGAAGGAGAAGGAGAAGGAGAAGGAGAAGGAGAAGGAGAAGGAGAAGGAGAAGGAGAAGGAGAAGGAGAAGGAGAAGGAGAAGGAGAAGGAGAAGGAGAAGAAAAAAAACCACAGGATTTTATTTTATCTGAGGCTCGGCATTCCTTTTTCTTTCACAATTTACACCTCCTTAGTAAGTTGTTTAGAAAATTGACTAGCTGAGCATAAAGGAAAGGGGATTTCAGGCACCTCCGAAGATATAACTTAGCTTGAAAAGAGCATTTTTCTAAGCAAACAATGGAAGCCATAAGAAAGTAGGGCATGATTGTTTTATGAATCAAACTGAATGATACCAACATCACTGCGCAACTGTTCTTCACTGTTTCGGATGCTGTATTTTTACTTCACTATTTTGGCCTTCTTTTTCATCATGTGAGACAAATATAAGAATTATTTCCCTGCTGGATGATATTATGCATAGGCTCAAAATAACTACCACTGACATTTTATAACTGGAAAGACATGGTACTGACTCCAGGAGGAATGCAACAGAAAATTCATTACTGTTGCCAATGGCTGAAATTCACCATAACCCTGGAAGAATCCAACCCAAGGAAAGGTAGATGTAATGTACCAGCACATCTAAATAGCAGCATTTTACACCCAGTTTTCTTTTTTATAAAATAATTGCATATTGTGCAGAACATGAGTTACATCACTTACCTGAGCTGATCAGTCCTGCAAAAATCACACAGTGGTGAAGACAGGTAGTTTGTCTGTTGGTTTTGTTAACAGTATAGACATATGTCCCCAAAGCAATGAGAACTCAATAATTTTAGTAATTTTATTTTTTTAAATTCCCAATGTCCTATTACATTTTCAGTCTGTTCAATAACAGATAAATAGTGGAAACTATGAAAGCTGACTATGTCTTTAACTTCTGCCTGCTGATTCACTATGTTTAGAAATCACAGGAAATCGTACTTATCTCTTCCCTGTGAGACATTACTCCTGATGTCTAAGCTATTTGCTGGGAGTACAAGACTAACATGTGTATCTGTCAACAAAATGGGTCACCTCTATACTCTTCTATATTTTCTTTAGTTGAAATCAATAAAGAAGAAATCAGAAACATCAAACACTGGAGGGCAGGAATGATGAAGTGCTTAACTTTGCTCCCTGATGTCTGTATCCCTAGACACATGGCTGGTTCACTACTATTTTATCACTTTTCGCATTTTACCTGTTTGTGCATCCTCTAGCCCTTCTAACTATTTTGCATGCTAAGACTTTTTTGTCTTTGTCATGAGGTTACGAACAATAATGCTCAAACAGATTATTAATTTAATTTCTAATGCTTTGCATAATATTAATATGCAAACATCATAGCTTCAGATTACATCTCCTTTGACATATCACACATATACAAATTATATTGCAAGGGAAAAAAAACCTGTAAGCAACATAGTGTTAATACTATTGTAACTCATGCGTACCGTTTTCATTGACAGGTAAATGAAGGATGGATTATAATTACTTCTCTGTGAAAATAAATATTGTTAGTATTTTATATTTTTCTAATAATTTAAGAGACAATCCTTTATGACCTAAAGTAAAAGCCAAGTTTGGTCTTCCAGCATCAATATCATACCACATACGGGGGAGTGAAATATAAATCAGCAGTAATGCAAAGTAGACAAAGCAGCAGTAAAATCACAAAAACAGTAAAGGAGACAAATTTTCCCTCTGCTAGAATGCATCTCCTGAATATGTCTTGACTGCAAGGTCATCAACTTCAGATATAACCTTAAAGTATTATTAATTGGCAGTGATGTCACTAGATGTGATTAACCTGGTAACTGATTTTGACACCTAGTAAGGCATAGAAGTAAATTTCAAATTTACTGGGCGACTAAAATAGAATATTTATGGGTGCTGTTCAAAAATCCAGCAGAAACTGCACACAACAAGATGCTTCACTAAAATGAGAACAATAGAATGTATACAGAGAGCATTTTCTGGCTTACTATTAATTTTGTCCTATTTTTACCATAGGAGAAAACCCTCAAGAAGACCTGCATTTCAAAGTAGACAAAATATCAGAAGGGTTTAGAAATATGCATTTTGATTTAGAGTCATCTCAATGCATACTGAAAACATGGGGAACAAAACATGATGTTTAATATGTGTGGCCTAGCACATACAGAGCTGTGAGGGGTTGTGACTTGCTGTATACAACTTACAACATCTGGTCATAGTTTGAAATGGCCATCAGCAGGGCTATGTCCACGTACACAGTATCATAACTCAAGGCAGGACTAGGTGTCAAGTCAAAAAAATGTTGGTAATACTATATTTTATTTCAAAAGAGGCATAAGGCATTCTATACATTTCTGAAAAAGTCAAAGCACAGCGAACTGAGTACGTATTCTTGGCAAGTTCAATCCCTTTTAGTGAATGTGACAGCAATCATCAAACACAATCAGCATTACATAACTACGTAAACAGTAAATAAACTTCTTACAAGCAGGAAATAACAAAAAGCTGTTGCAAAGCCAGCACTGTTCAAAACACAGTAATAAAAGCAGAAGGTGTCTTAGCGGCAATTGAGCACGTCGGACTGTGGCTCTGTAATACAGGGCCACCTACATAGGACCAATGCAGATTTCTACGCATTTTTCTCTATGAGTGAAAGAAAATAAAATTGACCACAAAAAAAAGAAAGTCGCAAAAGTACATGTAAAATGTCTTTTTCTTATATTCTGTTTTGTCCGTGAAAACAAGGTACTGGCACTGCTACATTGGAAGTGATGGTCACTACCACATTGTACAGTTTCTCCTCCTCAGAACAAAGATTTTCATTGTTGTTTGAAAGGGATAGATTTTAAAATACTGCATGCAATGCACATGCAGCTTAGCAAACTCCCCTGCTCATGTTCTTTTCCTGAGAGAAGGGTATATAATTAAGGAGCTAAAAAGACACAAAGGGCAACTGACAAGTCTCAAAATTTCAGTACAAAAAGAATCAGAATGATGGTGACTGTCAAGCTTCTGTTTGCTTTCTGATGGCCCCCATTTATTTTCTTGAAAAATTTGAGAAAACCAAAACTGCTTCTATTAATGCTTTCAAACTGGACAGTGTAACGAACACTATCTGAACAGATTGTGCTGTGAACCTTCCAGAGCATATTTGGGTGGATTCTTACCCAAATTCAGACCTACTTTTATATATTTGTAAAATCTTGGCAAAAGAACATGATCATCATCTCATGGAGGTCCAGTGTTGTTTGTTTCCATAGGAAATCTCTAAAATAGAGTGTAAGATTTATCTGGTTCTCACTGATTTATAACGAAGGGTTGAGGTCCTAATTTCATACTGTTATTAATAACTTAGCTGAAAGAGGAAGATTTAAATAGTATCAAAGGAAGCTTTTTGGCAAATACTTTAAGGAATGTCTGCTACTTGCTAATAGGCATTAAAACGATGAAATTAGTAGTGGTAAATTAGTCATTCCATGCAGTTTAAATCAGCCTGAGATATATTTGTTTAAATTTAAATTTAACAAATTTCATAGCAAGGTGGTTGATGCCCCATGCCTGTCAATGTTCAAGAGGCATTTGGATAACGCCCTTAATAATATACTTCAACTTTTGGCTAGCCCTGTTCAGGCAGCTGGACTCAATGATCTTTGTAGGTCTCTTCCAACTGATCTATTTTATTCTATTCTAAACTCTGTGCTTGTAGTTCTACATGACAGAATCTTAACCTTTTACAGTCTTCAGGCAGTCCTAAAAAGATGATTTAACCAAAAGTAGTGAGCAATTACTTCTTCATTAGGCACTGGTAATTGCATTTTCTTACATTCATATACACTTGCTGTACATGAATTTGCCTGTTTTATAACCTAAGCAGTTTACAGGAAGTTAAAAATGGGATTTTGTATGGCTTACCTTTTCTTTAACTTTGTATGCTTCATGTATTTTTCTTGGTATCTGGTGAGGTTTCAGGAAATGAAATGTTGCCAGTCCGATGTTCATATAATTAGCCTACCTTGTGTACATCAATATTAACAGTCTCAAAAATAGAGATGCATTTGAGAGTTGTGATAAGTTGTGATAGGTTTGGTGTTGTTTTGCTTCCCTAGCAAACCAGTGAAAATGTCTTACCAGTACGGTCACTGTAGTGCATATATTATTCTAGAAAACTTGATACGATAAACTTACAAATTCTTTTTTGGGTAAAGACTGCCAGAACTTTCAGTTAAGGATTTTGACTCACTTACATGTCCACACCTAACCTTATTCTCCAGCTAACTAATTACCATGGGGAAAGCATCCACAGCATCCATCAACCCTGCTCCATAAAAATAAATAAAAACTAAAATTTAAAAGAGAAATTAAGAAGTATTGCTTAAGTTGGTTTCTTAGCAATAGCTATGTCTACACAATATCGTGGAGCACAGGAGAGCACTGTTGGGCTCTCTGGACATGCTGCTCTGACTCACACGTGGCATTGCTGTGTGAAGGAGTATCTGAAAGTGTCCAGATACAGAGCCATAGCTTTGAACCTGAGCTCTCACTCCTGTTTCTCTTTTTCTGAGGTGGCTTGGAAAGTGTTTTTTGAAGGGACATTTTTAATACTTGTCATTTAGCTTCACTGAAAAAATAATATTCTCATTAAATTTTTATGTATGAGTTGGCTTTATTGGACACATGTACCAGGAAAAAATTGTGAAAAAATTAATGGCAATGGTAGGATTACGTTTTGGAAGATTCTTTAACATATCCTTATTGGTAGTATTCAGCACCAATTGCCAGGGGAACAAAAGAGAAATAAATGTTGCTGAACCATAGAGAGGGCCAAGGATAGATTTTTAAAAGTATCGAATACTTTTAAAATGGTATTTAGTCTAGTGGGATTTTTCAATACTGAAACATATAATTCCCAGTTGCCCAGATGTATTTGAAAATCCTTCCAGGGGTCCAGAACTAAGTACTTGCATAGCTTTAATAGCTCAGTCTCAAAACTACAAAATTCAGCATGCTGAACCCCCACCCCCCCCAAAAAAAAACAACTGATTAGAAACATATTGCAATGCACTTTTCATCTGACAAGAAAAGTGGTTAAAATATCTCAAAAAGATGCAGATGTCAAGTATTAATCATAACCAACACACACTGCTATGGTCCAGTAACTGTCGGTACTTAATTTCAACAAAATCACTATCCTCTCTTAACCTTTTCTATGTGGCTGTGTAAACACGACAGCAACTTTAAATCTTGTTGACAGTGACTTCCGTACCTGTCAGTGGGCAGTCAGCTGCAGTTCAAACAGTGCTGCACAGAAAAGCACCTCCTAATTCCCACCCTGAGCTCAAAACTCAACAACATACTTTGGGACACAGTTGAATGCTAAGTCAGAAATGTCACTGCTTTACAAGCAATTAATCTATTAAAAGTTATGGATATGAAGCAGTGAACAAAGGTTAATTAGAACAAGAAAATTAACTGGATTTTGAAGCAGGACAGTATACTTTTTCAGCTACCTTCGGAGATAATTAAAGCAAACGCAAAAAGCACAAATTTAAGCAAGGGATATCTTCAGCAGTATACCCAGATTATCACAACAGTTAGGAATATGATAGACAAATAAGTACTTGCATGTATATTATACATACCTGCCTACATAATTAAAAAGTATCACCTGAAAACCCTGTTAGTAAGAGAAGTGGAATTCAATCATGATTTCCACTGTCATTACTAGACAGATTCACTTGAGAAGTCTGGGAAGAGTCAAAAAAGTAAAAATAAATGCTGCATAGATTCATTAGCCATCTTATGAAGTTCTGTTACTTGAATTATTTTTAATACCTTAGATTATTTCACTGAGTACAATCAGAGTTTTATTATTTTTTAGATCTTGTATTTTCCCCTTAATAAAATTCTGTTGATTCAAGTCATTCCAAATAACAACATGCACAATAATGGGTATGAACAGAAGGACTAGAAGGACTTCTGGATTTCAAAAAACACGCAACTTTCCCTGTAGGCAGAGCATGATTATGTGATAAATGATTTCATAAAAACTTTCTGGCTGTCTTTTAGGCTGGTCTAAACAACACGTGCTTTTTTTTAAGCCTGAGTTCTCTTTCCATATGCTTTGTTTTTTTTTATATTTTTAATAGTTATCCATGTGAATAACAAGAAAGATCAAACTGAAGTTGTACTGGGTCTGTTTGTCTTTTAATATCTCAACTCTGCTGCATTTTAATATTCATCCATCCCCACAGAGCAATTTTAGCCACAACAAGCATAAATGTCTACAGGCTTCTATTTTAGAGAAGTTCTGTTGAAAAATTTGGCACATTTCTAATTACATTCCAATCCTACGGAGAGAGTCCCTGTATTGTAACTGCAGACTGGCATTACTGTCTGGGGTTTCTTGAACTAAATAAAGCAAGCATTAGCAATTTGATTAGTAGAACCTGATTGCTTTCCCTAAATATTACAGTATGTTAAATGAGAAGCTGCATAAAACAAATAAGCGAAGCAGGTGCATGTCAGATTCTGATTTGGAAGACTGCCAACTGATCAACTCCACCAAGGTTTTATTATCTAACCAGAAACACATTTTGTTGATGCTTAGATTTTTCCCTCAAGAATAACTTCTGCCAACACTGGCAACAGCTCAATGAACAAAATGCTGTAACTATTGAAGATTTGGGTAAATGCTCTGTAGGAAACGTTGTACCCACCAGGCTCTTACCCCTCTGTATATACATATAGACACACATGCAGGCTAGTGTGCAAATATATCACAATCTTTGTGCCAACTGAAAGCCAAAGAAAATGACAGACATCAAAAAGAGGGACCATGTTTTTCCGTGGTCTTTGTGATACATATTAAAACAATGATTGAACAGAAAATCTTATATTCAGTAATTTGGAGGGCATATTTTCCAGCTAGATAGCTTCCTCTGGACCCTAGTAAACAGCTGGAGGGGATGGATAGAATATTTGGTAATATTTTCTACTTGGCTTTTCTTCTCCTTTCAACAAACTTCTAAATGGTTTGCAATGGAAAAGCATGACCGTAACATCTCGTATTTATGCCCAGTGAGTCATTTGCAAGAATGTCAGACAAACTGACCTGCCACACTCTCATTCCATGACAAGAATGTTAACACTTGTAATTGCCATTTTAATGCTGCCTCTAGTTCTTGTAAAGCATATGTCGCAGTATTGCCTAAGTCTACACTTAGGCTGAATTTCAGCCCCTGGGCAGTGTTGTGTCCCCCCCCCATCCCTTATATGTGAAGATGCAGATCATGCTGCTAACTCAGATGATCAAGAATTTGCTGTCTTAACAGTCGCTGTGGATTTACAGGAGCATATTTTTTAAGCACCAAAGTTGCTAGCTTAAAGAGTATTTAAATCAGTTCAAGTGCTAAGGCATTTCTTCTACTCTGCATTATAAAGCTTTTCAACATGTTTATTGCTCTTCACCCAACTCACAGGTAGCACTTGTAGCACCTAATAGTACCATTCCCCTTGTGGAAAGATTCTATGAATACTGCTTAAACATATTTACTTTGCATAGTTTTTAATATATATCATTAAGGGGAGAATTCCCAGAAGCACGTTCATGGCAGAAGCCTAAACTGCACTGTCCTTCAGCAAGGTGCATGTACTTTGCAAACTGTGTATCAAACCTGATAGTGGAACCCATGTTTTTTGTTTTATTTTTGTTTTTTGAACATTGACGAAAAAGTTTATAAAAAGGAAATCCATATGTTTTCAGAGAGACGAAAAATGCTTAGCCCTAAGCATTTTGTTATTACATGGGTAATAGTTGCAGAAAGTAACAGAAAACAAAGTTGGAAGAGACTTCAAGCAGTCCTCTACTCTCAGAGTCTATCACAACAAAGGATTAAAAATACCTAACCCCTTTTTGACAGATGACTGTATACCTTGTTCATAAAAGCCCCTAGTGATGGAGATTTTGCTGAATTCTAAGCAACTTATACTAGACAGTATCTCCCACTGTCCTTACTTTTGGGAAGTTTTTATTAATGCTTTATATAAATCTCACTTTCTACAACAGAAGCACAACTGTCCTTGGAGTGGGGAGAAGTTTCTTGCCTTTATCTTCACAGCTTCTTTTAAGCTTCTCTCTTCTCAGCACTCACAATAATCTTCAATTTTTTTTTTTTCATAAGTTACATTTTCGGGGCTTTGGATCCTTCCTTCTGCACATCGCTTGATTCTCTGCAGTTGGTCCCTACAATTCTTGAAGTATATGTCCAAAAGTGACAGAAGGACTCCAACAGAGGCTTTATTAGCGCTGAGTGGAGCAGAAGGATTACTTCCTATTTCTGAATACACTCCTGCTTTCTTATGAGAATGAGGACGCTTGTTTCCACAACGGCAGCACATTACTGATTCATGTTCAGTTTGTGATTCACAAAGGGGGATTTGTAAACTTCCAGATTTATGATAGCAATACTGCTATCTAACAGGTCATTCTCTTTTATACATGATTTTTTTCCCCTAAGAGTAGTACCTTGAATTGTCCTTAATCAACTGTAGCTTTTCATATTAGACCATTTCTTCAATTTGTCAAGAATGCTTTGCATTGTAATTCTGTCTTACAAAGTGCTTGGATCCCCTCCCAGCCTGGTACTGTCTAGAAATTTAGTAAGCAATTCTCTATGCCTTCAAGGCTATTAATAAAAATATTGAGCACTTAAAATATCTATGTGATGCAAATTCTTTATGTATTTTTTTTTACCGAGGACAGGCTATATTTGAAAGGAAGAGTTCTGATCAAATTCAGTCAGGTTAAAGAAAAAGATACTGCACATATTCAGTAAGAACAACTTACTTTCAGGTTGGTAATAAAAATTATGGGACAAGTTCATCCTAAGCTCTAAATCTGTGTGATGGTGTTTTGGCATTTCCTTATTGGTGCAACTATTATGTGAGAAGAAATCCGAAGGTATGGCAAATCACATAGTACTGTGTTTGGAAATGCCATCACAGTGTGCTGTGTAAGACCTAATTCAGGATCTGTTCATCTATCCCAGAAAAAGTTTCTTCTATCATGCACCATATTTCTCCCTCTAAGTTTTATTATTTAAAATGCCTTTGACACAGGGCTAATCCCAAATCCCACCTACAACAGTAGAATAGGGAATTATGCAGCCAACTAGCTCCCATATACTGCATGATCTGATTCTTTCTCTATGTAATTAACTAGTACAGTCCATTATGAAGATACATTAACATTATTCAGGAGTTTTAAAAAGTCATCATATGCTACTCTGATTAAAATTCTTAATAAGTAACATTCTTGAAGACTTGGAAATTAATACAGGATTCTATCTGTATATGATAATAGTTTTTAAACAGAAAAATCTTTTTGTGAGGAACTATTCAGAGATAATATTCTGAAAAGGTCCACAATCTTACTGACAGCATATGGAATGAAATAAAATGAAATGAAATAGAATAAAATAAGAACATAAGACCAGCTGTGCTGGGCCAGAACAAAGCTCCATATAGCCTATATGCTTTCTCTGACAGTAGCCAAAAACGGATTATCAGGACAGAAAAGTATGTAGCGATATTTTGTTCAAACTATCTTATCCTTTAGCGATACAGTTCTCAGGAAGGTCTTGAGGGAGAGGTTGTGTCTTTGTGCCTCTCAATGGATTTTCTTCCATGAACTTGACCAGTCACCATCTCTTGCTATAACTCTACTCTAAAGAATAAAATACAAAGCGCTCACATTTAAGTATTTATTCTGCCTCACATTCCAATTATATCTCAAGTTGAACCATTACCCACATCCTCTGGAGCCCAATATATTCCAGTCACAAGAATGGAAAGATGTAAAGACAAAAAAGTAAATTAATTAGATTCCCAGAAAAATCTTTCTTCACTTTTACTCCACCTCTATCTAGCAAAATAAAAGACACACTATCTTAAAAATCTGACAACAGAAATTCCAAATGGTGTTAGAAAGACAAAATTCATGTTTGAGAGCTGGTATACTCTCACTCCTTAGGCCAGGCCCCTTTCTGAGTATGCATGCAAGGGCCAGCTGCATCATTTTCTCCACTGAGATCTGGTTGTTTACTCTGTAAGAAACACTGTGAATTGCATTTGGATAAAACTGGTATTAGCAGTGGAAGAATGGGGCTTCTGCTCTATCACCTTACTCCACAGGACTGGTCTTTACCATACAGTGTGTCCTCCTGTCATTTGCCACTCCAGTCTTAAGTGATGGGAGAACTGAAACATCTGCAAACAGTGACAGGAGAATATTTCCCATTTTAACAGAACCTTCTCAGAAGTTTTTTCTTGGTTTGCAGAATTCCATTTTCATGTTTGTGTACTGATGGTCCTGACTGTCCACTATGCCACAGCTCTACCAGCAGTCTGTGTAAAGGCAAGAGTCACCATCAGAAACGCAAGTAAAAGTGATGTACCAAAGACATCCCTGAGAACAGACACTTGCTTGTGAGCCTGTTTATATGAGGTTTACTCTGGGCTGGGGGAAGAAATTCTATCATTTCCTCACTTCTAAAAATCCTCAATACTAAATTAATAAGAAGAGAAGTTGTTATAGAGAAAATATCCCGGGATGTCCCTCTGAAAACTGTCCTAGAAAACCAGTCCCAGCAGCCTGAACTGCTGAAACAGCAGAATGCCTTGAGCAGGTGCCATTTCTTTGTCATGTCGTTTTCTGGCTGGCAGTCTTTTCTAAAGATACAAGAAATGCAGTCAATACGCGCCGCTAAAATTTTAAAGCTACTGCCTAAAATAATGCTTTCACAAGGAGACAGAGCTGCAACACCTTTATATAAAAAGTATTTGCTTCAGCTCACCCCTCTATGCAGGTTGAAAGGAGTCCTGCTTACCTGAACATTCTGCACTTGAGACCAAGCAAGATGCTTTCATTTTACCATGAAGCCTAATTTAAAGGATGACAGAAATTATACCTTCAAAAAGAAGGGAAAGAGAGGTAGACTCACGAAGCAAGTATATAACTCAAGGTGAGCCTCACCTAGTGTATGTTTCCTAGTAGAAGACAGTGAAATACATGCTGTGTATTTTTTCAAATTATAGATTCATCACTTACTGGAATTGCAGCTCTAACAAGGTTCAGCACCTCTGAACACAACACACAGACAGGTCTCCTCCAAAAGAACCACAAAGCACTCTCTTGCTGTTCAAGAGCCCCTCATGGATGTATGTACTGCATATGCAAAACTGGTGGTCTGCCAGCATTTTTTTTTTTTCATCAGACAATAGATGAAAATGAAGCACGACATAGAGAGAGAACTCATGGGGAAGTTAGGAAAGATCTGCAACAAAGGATAACCTAGTTGTGGGTCTCGTATTTCCCTCTTAAAATCTTCATATGACTTCAGGGATGTGACCACACCTGAGAATTACACTCCTCATTTTTCTGCACTAAGCAGAGGTAAAGAAAACATAGGGAAAGAAAACCTCTACCATATGTTAGAATTATTATAAAATGACTTTAAAGCTTCACACTACATCAGGACAGATAATTGCTAAAAGGCTTTCTGAAACCAGACTTTTCAAACTGTTGGGGAGAAAAATCCTACTGAGAGCTAATTTCATTTGGCTTAAGAAATACAGGCTGGTAGTTCTGGAACAGAAGATTTTGGATTTTTTCCACAGTCTCCAGCCACCGTAACACAGATTACATTTTGCAGTTTTGTTTTTGATGATATTCAGCACAGAAACACTGTTTTTTCTAGGAGAGTCCTGAACATAAGATACTAAAAGAATCAGAAGCACAAATATTGAGGACCCTGAGGATTGACTCCCTACCTAATTTTGATTTGAAGAGAAGGTATGTAGGTTTAGCTCAGTTTGTTTAAAATAACTCTTTTGGCTCAAGACAAATACTATCAAATTTTCTCATACTCTAAAATAGTTCAAAGGGAAGGGGTCTTAAATAATAATAATAATAAAAAAGAAGAAAACAAAAACCATGTTTTTACTTAGTGGGATATGCAGAATCATTTAGATTTTTTTCCCTCCTACCAGTACAATATTCTGAATTGACTCAAACTGTCTGAAGAACATTAACGGCGAGTGCAGCTCCCTGCTGACCCAGGACGTTAGCATACCCTCCTCTCAGTGGAGATGTATTTGGGCAAAGCCCAGTGGACTTACCAGGTATTATATGGATGTGATATTCTAAACTCCTGAATAATGAAATATGTTATGATGAAATACAGTTGATGTCACATGAGTTGCACTCATTTGTCCAAGAGACAAACCATGTCTTTTCCTGACATTACGACTCATTGACTAAGAAAGCTGCTTACCTGAAGTAGCAAACGACTCACTAGGATATCTAAACTAAAGGGATGTCAGTATCACATGCTATTGCATATTATGCATTCAAAGAGAATACAAAAAAATCCTTCATTATACAAGCAAGATACTGTTACTGAGTAACATCTGTGCACTGCCACAAATTTGACTGCTTCCAAATGCTTAAGGCAATGGAAGGGAACAACAAGGGTGACTGCAAACCATATGATGCATCATAGCAAACTACCCCATTGTAAGACTTATGACCACATTCTCCAGAGATTCCCATATACAACAGACATACTTGCCAGTTGTAATTGCCACACCAGATCCCACAGTGAAGGATATGGAATGACATGCTACTGCAACCAGAGTAGCATGCATTGTGGATATGAAGTGTGTACTGAAACAACAAGTCACATGGTAAGGCTAAGCAAAAACAATCTGTAATTACTGACTTTCCTGAAATCTAAAGGATCCAGGATTCAGCTCCAACAAAAATTGTTTGGCTTAAGGATGCACAGACTTTTGCATACACAAAAATTAAAAGGATAATTTAAAGGATAAAAAAATCAAAGGGATAAAAGACAAAAGTGAAAATTTTAAATGAGGTAAACTCTAATTACCTATTACAAAAGTACAGTAATGTTGAAAAAGTCTTTTCAAAGACATTTTCCTTTAATATTCTGGCTAACAGTTTCCTTATTACGGCTCTACATCAGTATGTTAACATGTTGGTTGTAACTTTGTAATGAACTACTGCCTGTTGTACTTAGTCTGTATTTTAGAGTTATTTCAAACGTTCTTTATGAAAATGCAACTTCTTCTGGGATAAAATATACCAGTTGTTAGCCAGTCAAAACAATTTCTTCCCTTCTCCATCCTCCTCTTCACAGAACATCACCAGAGTTTAGGAAAGAAGCTAAGGTAAACAGTTTCCATGTGGCCCTGAGGGGGAATGAAATCAAGCCAGCCATGATCCGCACTGCAAGTCACAGATTGCAAGCAGGCCTGAGGCTTGAGAAGTTGGCCTGGTTTTGGGATGCCAAACTAGAATTACGTACCGTCTCCTTCCCGCCAACCATTCACTCGCCTCCACCTCCCAAAACACAAGAAAGCATAATCTGCGTTTTTCAGTTGTTCCATGTGTCTGTGTCACATTGACTTTGTCACCTGAGACATCAGATTGTGTTAGGGCATTGGTTCTGTGCTGTTTCTGAAAGGATACTGCTGTCTGCTGAATTAAAAATATAGTTGCCTACATGAAGAAGAGCAAAAGTCACAGACAGCCCAGCTTCTCCTCCTATCTCTTTTATTTACAGCAGTGAGAAACAGAGAGAAAATCTATTTTGCATAATCAAACTCATCATGCTTAGGAAGTGGCCCCATTGTGTAAGAAGAAGAAAACAAACAAACAGCTACACCCTGCTTAGCTTTGGTTCATTTTAAGAAAAATTAAGGCACTTAGAAAGGGCTGCTTTTCAAAATATGGCTTATTTCCACAGTGCATTCATATGGTTTCATTCGGGATTTTACCCTGAGAAGAGTAAGCAGAAGTGTGTTGTAGTGAGTTAAGCTGAGAAATCCAGTGAAGGCAACGCTTAAGCATACATTTATGAGGTAATATAAATTGCAGTGGAGGGGGAAAAAATCTTTGTATAGATTACAAGAATATCTATTACCCAGGAAACAAACAAGTCTATGAAGATGAGGAAGACCACTATGATAATCACGGGAGAAGAGTTTGTAAATAAAGATAACTGGCAAACAGGACAGAGTGGTTATGTTCTTACACGAATTGAGCAGGAAAGGTGTTCCTAAACTTTATAAATTAGCTGAAGTAGCTTGGAAATGGGATGAAATTCTAAACATGGGGCTGCCTACTCTTTCTTTTGCAAAGTAGATATATTAACCCATGAATCCAAAGAGAGCAATACAAATCTCTGACTGCTCTGTATTTCTAATTTTATGAGATGCTAAGATACTTTCACATATGAGGGAGTTGCACTTGAAAACTGTGAGCACTATAAACATAAGAGCCTGGCCAGCTTGCAGGCTTGGTTTAATCCATGAGCCGAGAAATGACAAGCCACACTCCTCCTTTAGTAGGACCACAGGCAAGGCAGAATGAAAGAAGCCAAGTGGATAACTGAGAGAAGGAAAAGGTAATAAGGCACTCATTGTATTAGAGACAGACATCGCTATCCTAAAAAAATTAAAATCTGATATACATTTTAACATCAAACTGAAATCTCCTGAGTCACTCCTGTCCCAGTTCTTGCAGATGCTACATCATATAAGCCATTTCATAAGCTTCTGTAAGCTGTTCTTAAAATAGAGAGCTCTGCCATGTTTGTTTATCTAGATGTTAAAACTTCTAAGTTACATAAGTCCTGCCATGATTACTTATTTGCCCTGTGCAATCTTGGAAATGAGAGATGCTAATTGCAGTGACTGAGACTAGCAGTGCACCTGTTTTAAAAATTACATTCCACAGGCTGGGCTGTGCCACTGAAAATTGCTTTGTGATAAAAGAACGGGATAAATATGTATACAGACATATTCATGATTCCAGCCTATAATTTTGGAAACCCAAGTTACTTGCTTTCCAACTAAACCCCCATTATCTTAAATAGATTAGAATAGGTTTAGAATAGATTCCCTTCTACAGTTTAAAGAGAGGTAGCTTATGAAGCCCAAAGAGATGGAAAATGCCAGTGACTATGAATATATAGACATCTTTTAAACATTCCCAAAGTCTTTTTTTGTTTTGTATTTAAACATAAAACTCTCCAGCTCAGAAATGTAAATACTTCGAAGACTAGACTTGAAGTACAGACCAGAACTCTGGACCATGGACAGACCATGGCCTCTGATATGGACAAAACTGCTGCTTTTATGTTGCTATGAATGCCCTGGGTGCACTTGGACCAGAGCAGCCGATTCTGCATTGAAAGAAAATCCTCCAACCTTGGGATGAATCCTGCAGGCATCTTCAGAAGAAAATCTCTGGTACATCTAGTGCTTTGAAATGTCTTTCAGGACACACTGTTCATAGGTGGTTGGTCTCTGACCTTCAGCTGGCCTATCTATTTTACACAGATTATGCCACACTGGTAAGAGCCATCTCTGCAGTGCCCCCAGGTCATTCCGATGGTCAAGCCATCATATGGATATTTTGTGACAGATCCTGGACACATTCTTGAGTTCTAGACCTATTAGGTCTTTGAATGATCCTACTATCATTCTAGAAAGTGTAGCCATATCACTGAATAGCCAGGATTTGCATAGTGAACATGAATGTCCCTCACCATGCTGTGTGTATGTGAAAATCAGAAGTCTAACCTCTTAAAAAAAAATTGCTTTTCTTAATAGGTTGAAAAACATATTATGCTAGAGATATTATAGTAACAAAGTCTATTCAGATAATTTATACAGGCACATTCTATGTACTTTCTTGATACGGATTCAATGTATTGTTTCATACAGTTCCAGATATGAGCAATTACACACACAGATCATACTTACTATCTCAGAGACAAATACGTTCTCATCTTTAGACATATGATACTTGCATTATTTCATGATCTTCTCATTCCAGCTTCATGCTACTATACCGAAATATTTCCTTTCAACATTTTCAATAAGTCATTCATAGTAGCCATTATCTTTAATCACAAAAGACACAGCCCAGAATATTTCAGCCTGATATTTTCTGATGTACCCACAACAAATTTTAAAATTTTAAAAGTGACAAGTAAAATTCTAGAAATATTAAACATACATCTGTTTTTGTGGTTCAGATCTAGATTCGTCTCTAACAATACTGACAACTGATCAGTGAATCACTGACTGTTAACTTTACACTCAGGAGTAGCTCTGAAGATTGCAACTGAAGTACTCATATGCTGAGAATTAAACTCAGTACAAATGAAGTTCTTCCTAAAATTTTGAGTGAGAGTAACCAGAGGATCTTTGAAGTATGAAAAACAATATGCAAGATGAACATTTCATATTGTATCAGCTTTCCATAACCTATTGAGCTATTTGAAACTTTTAAGTCTAGGACAATGACACTGTCAGGTCAACTGTTAGAATGAAATCCATAGACCACGGTACAGCAGAGCAAGGATAACAACCCTGCAAGTGAAGAATAGGGTGGAGCCTCTTGGCAAAGCTATTCGTGCAAAATGTCTCAGGCTCCATGGCCAAAGTTTTCTCATTAGAAAAGAGAGGGAAATAAAAAGCGTCCCAAGAGTTAATTGACCTTACCAGAATCCCATAGTTCATCCTTTTGTTGTGTTCCCTGCTTCACTTATACACTGATGACTCCATGTTCTGGCTGAGACCCAAGCAAAAGAGGCACATTCCCTTCTTCACTGTTTACCCATTCTACCACACGTCACACTGGCATATGCTAGAAGAAGAAGGATCTGCATAGACAAATACAATGGGATCTGTCTTTTTTGGCACTGAACCTCATCCATGTTGTACATCCATCCCCAACAAAGAAGCCAAGAAAACATCCTTAATTTCCAAAGAGAACTGGCTTTTGCAAATGTATTTTTCTTGTGATGTCTAGGGTGATCGTTTATGACCAAATACATGTTACTTCTAATTTCCATATTTAAGTTGTTCCTCATCTTCTATAAGAAATGCATGCTTTTGTTGCTCAGAGCAAAACTATAAAAATATATAATGTCCTTTTAAGTGGAGGGTGGCAGGCACACTGGAAATCAATTACTGGATACAAACCAATCAGGAAGCAGCCACAAGGCAGAATGTACAGTTATGGAAGTAGCAAGGTCAACAACTTTTCCTAAATATAAATGCATAAACCCCAAGCATTTTGGAATACTCACATTATAAAATCATTCTGAAGCAATAACGTCATTTATCAATTGAGACAAACTCGCCCAGCCCAACCAGACCATTCCTCAAGTACCTGACAATAATAACATCAGCAATGAAAAGAAGCAAATTAGGAGCTGCTACACCTAAGAATTTGAAATCTTTAGTCTTTTCAACCAATACCACCATCTAGTCTATGAATATTACATAAGAACATTTATTTTGCAAACATAAAATGAGTCACCCTAAGCATGAACTTGCTATAAGCGAAATACCCAAATGTAAAGAAAGAATAACATACACAAACACATTGTGATTGCATTTTTATGTAACTCTGTATAGCAATAGAAAGGAAAAAGCACATCATCTACTGTAAAGTGAACATCCACCTTCCATTGATTCATATTGGCTCTTATTTTCCATTGTGAAAACTCAATTGCATCTTATAAAGAAACATCATACCTCCGGAATTTGTAACATCAGTAGTGTTTTTTTTGTAGGAGCCAGGACAGAGAAGTGAAAAGCAGGGGACAGGGACTAAACTTGTGTTAAAAGATCTGCTGCTCTGGTCAGACTTTCTTTCTCTTAGGCTTTGCTCAGTACAGATGTTAGCTTGTTGCCCAAACCCTGAGTATGAGTGCTTCTTTCCAGACTTTTCTTACAGTATAGTTCTGCCAAGCATGCAAAATCAAAACACAACAACAAAAAACTGTAAGAACAATACAAAACAGAAAATACCATCTAGGTTTCTTGTTGTTTCTAAGCATAATGAGAAACTTCTGGTTTCTGAGCATATAGAATTCTTTTTTTTTTTTTTTCCAACGTATTTATACAGAAATGCATTCATAGTAACACCAGAAACCTGAAGTACTTTAACAACCATGTTCTAGCATTCAAAAACACCTAAATTCAGCAACATTGGTGAGGAACAGGAAACTTGCAAACACCTTCACACCTGGAAGTTTTGATTAAAACCACTGTCCCTCTGGAAGGTACAGAAGGTTTAGCTGACTCAATTAATAGTTTATTCAAAGGGGAAAAAAGTGAGTCAAAGAACAAATCTGACAAGCTTATTTTTCTCATTTCTAATCATTCAGTTAAAACAGAGAGATATAGAGGATGAGATCTGCTAGTTCTGACTGGTTCTGTAGCTCAGACATGAACTATTCAGCATTTTAACTGTGTAACATAACTCCTGCATAACAAATCAGTCTTGGCAGAAATTTGTTAAGTTTTATTATATTTAATTCTATGTATACATCTAAACTTTTGTAACTAATAAAACAAAGCACAAAACAATTCCTTAAGTCCATCTTAATTTTCATTCAAATTCCAATAAAAAGATAATTAAAGAAGACTTTCACCAACAGCAAACTGCAGAACTGCAGGAAATTAAAGCACATACATAAAGGCAGAATTGGTTAAAGAGATGAAAACAGAAGTAGTGCAGTCTTACAGGCAGGAAAAAAAAATCTGTGCCATTTAAATGCAACAATCAATTGTAAATTTATGCATTTGGGAGGTTTTAACCAATAAGAACCAAAATTTACTAAGGAAAAGGAACAGTTAAAGACAAAGGTCAAATACATTATTAAAAATCAAATAAATACCACATTACTGCTGTAAAACACAATTGGATCTCGTGATTTGAACCAGTCCTCCTTAAACAACTGCTTTAAACAGACAATTAGCAGACAATTGTGCACTCAAAAATTAATACAAACTTCTGTATATAAGAAAAGACAAACGTGTGAATGCTGTAACACAATATTTAAACTTTAATTCCCCAAAGCAAGACAATGATGTGAAGATTAAATGCATTATGTTGAAAGTACTGATACATACAACAGAGATTTATAATACTCTTGAACTGTATGAAAACAGTTATTTCCTCAAAGAACAGAACTAACCCTTTGTTTTCCTTCAAGTGAAAATCCCACCTTATAAAATCAGAGCATCTTCAACTCCACAGACAGCATATTTCAGCCCATGGATACACACTCATACCACTTAGCAGCACCTTAATCTTCAGCTTGTTATAAAGAAAATTTTTAAAACAAAAATGAATGCCTTAATTTAGACTACTAAATGAAGACAAACACAGCGATGGGTAGATTTTTTAAAGGTACTGAGTACTCAAAAGAAGAGATTAAGATAATGAAGCTGAACTGCACAGGTCAGACATCTGTATGTTGCTATTACTTTGCCACAGAGCCCTCTGACCATCAGAACAGCCCACACGCATACAGAGGCACGTTACAGTTGTTTGATAATGACCGAAGAAGCGTTAAGCAGCATCTCTTGTGCTGCTTTGCTCAGTGGCTCTTAATTCATCGCCCACTTGCTTCGGTAGCTGTACATCAAGGTTAGCTCGGCTGCTGGAAACCCGTGAGCTCTGAAGCACCAGCGGCTGCGTGAGGTGCCGGCAGGTGTCACTCGCGCCAAAACGCTGCGGTGCAGTGGGGGGAGAGCCCGCTGCCCCCAGGAGCAGCCCCTGCGCCGGGGAAGGATTTAGCCATGACCCTCTTCTCACCTTGCCACTGACTTTACACACACCGATGACAACAGAATCAGTAAATTAAAACTGTCAGGCGCCCTGCTTCTACCTTCCAAAGATACTCAGTCTAAGTACAATTTATGGTCAATGCTTACACAAGAAGCATTGCTAAATCTCAGTAATTATTAGAGGAGTACCTAGACATAGAATATACAAGTTCCCATGCTTTTAAACAGGGCTCTGACATTCCAGTAATTGGGTAAGTGATTCATGTCAGTTTAGCCTTTTAGAAGATTCCCATAATGGCACCAGAAGTGAGGGTTGGTTTTTTTGTTTGTTTTTAATTTAAAATAAAATCCTTGCATTTAAACGTGCTTTCAGCTGTTGAATTTGCTGCTGGATTTTATCCATTTTTTTGTTTGAAGACAGAACATGTGCTTTGTGTGCAATAGTACTTTGACTTCAATCAGGAAAACACTAATATTTTTAAGATGTTATTTAATCCTGTGCATTTTTTGAGTGCCTAATAAATGACAGTAGAACCAAGCAATACTCATTCTTTCCATGAAACTCAAAGAAAAAAAAATACTGTTTTTGATGACTTTAGCAAGCCAAAAGTGGTTTAAAGTTTGGTTCTCCTTTTCAAATACATGGCTGTGTATTGCTGAACATCTTGTAAAAACAGCTACTAACCATGAACACAAGGTACTCATACCCACAATTTTAAAAGACATGTAAGAAAGTACATTTAAATGCTCACTGGACAAACTCCATTGCCTTGTCATTATTGACTACAACAACTCCAGAAACCTTCCAACTCTAGTGACAAAGATAGCCCAAACTGAAATATATTTGCCTTTAAATTTTAGCAAAGTTGTTTGCCAGGTATGTGGCTGGCATGTAGACACTGCTCATTTCAGACCCAAGATCACACAAGACAGACTGAGAAAGCTCAGAAGGCTGCCAGACTGCGTGTGGCTGGTAAACACTACCCCCAGAACTGACACTGTTTTTATTAGAATACTACAAAATACAACCACTATTAAAGAGGTTATTAAACCACTATTAAAGAGGCTATTAAAGGTTGAGATCATCCACATTTTCTAAAGATTTTTAGGGTACTCACAGAATGATAAAATGGTTTGGGTTGGAAGAGACCTTAAAAATCCTCCAGTTCCAGCCCCCCTGCCATGGGCAGGAACACCACCCACTAGATCAGGTTGCCCAGGGCCCCATCCAACCTGGCCTTGAACACTTTCAGGGATGGGACATCCACAGCTCCTGTGGGCAGCCTGTGCCAGTATCTAACCCTTCATACCTGATATTGCCTGGCCTTTGTATCCCTATACATAAGGATGGCACAAGCTCCATCCCTATGTTCTGCCTAAGTTTCCAGATGCTAAAGCACTGTAACTCCCCAAACAGGCTGGAGATGGTGTAAAGCAGGAAACCACACAGCAGGTGCCTCTGATTGCGCTTAGGGCTGCGATGCAGCAGCTCCTTGCAGACACAGAGGAGGGTATAGACCAATGCTTTTGGAGCAAGTCTGCCAGGTCAGGTAGTAAATCCTGTTTTGGAAAAGTAGCGATGGAGTCAGCTTTCACTTTTATTCAGACATTAATTAGGCAGTACCAAGCAGCAAGTCAAGATCTTTCTGCAATTCTCCACTCAAAGAAAGAAAGGCTCAGAAGAGCTTACTCTTTGTCTCCCTTTCTCTTTGCTTCTCTAGGGGAACCATTCCCTGCTGGGGCCACTCTCTCCATTCTGTGCAAAACAGCTTCCCTTTGGGCAAAGTGGCAGCATGAGGTGTTCTGTAGCAAAGCTTTCACCTCAGGCTGCCTAAATGCAATGATACGAGAACTATGCTGGTCTAACAGCAGCCTGTCAATTAAAATGGCTGTCTCATTCTCCTTTCTTCTATTCCCTGCTCCTGGCTGTGTATTCCTGCCCCCTTCCCCGTGCTGACACTCGTTTGACCTCTCTTTGCGTCAGCGAGCACGCAGAAAACCACTTGTCAGATTAGTGAACTAAATAGACTCAACGAGAGGTCTGATGTGTGCCAGAAATGATGCAAAGGAGAGGATGCATATGGGAGGAGGAGGGGATACATCCTGAGGCTGAAAGCCTCTCTGGCTAGTCAAGCACCCAACAGGGACTAGCGCTTTTTAAAATCCATTGAGGTTATGCATTAAAGTACAAAGATTTAAATCTAAATGGTATTCCTTTGAATCACATACTTATTTCAGAGCTAACAGCACCTGCTTTTGGTTTATTTTTGCACTCATTTATGACTTTAGATTAGGCTGTAGATGTGCTTCTCACTTTTCCCAGCTTTCCATTTCTTTTACAAAGAATTACTTGGAGTAACTGAGAGCTACTTCTGACCTGTCCCTGCAAAAGCCACAGAAGAACAGGATGCCTTGTGTTCTTCATGGCAATAACTATGCTTCATAAATGGGTTTAAACACAATCAATATCAAGAACTGCGGATCTCACTGGAGCTTTTCCTCAGCTCTACAGGATTTGTACTTTACAAACAGTAATTGAACTAGAAAAATTGTATAAGTTTAAAATAGTCTGCTTCTCCACTGACTAATTTTGCAAAGTAATTTATGTCTGCTCCAAATGGGTTCAGAATACGACCATCCTCATGGGGTAATGATTTATGAAGTGTTAGCACACAGGTGAATATGTGTAGTGCAAGCAGTTGCAGATTCAGACCCTTTCTTTCCCTTTGCTGCTATTTAATTACGAGTGAAGTGGAGGCAAAGAGTTCAAATAAACCTAGTGAAGTATACATTGCCAAAGAGCACTAGGGAATTCAAGAACTTAGTAAAACTTTCCCTGTCCTTGGACTTTGTTACTTTTAAAATTTGGGTACAGTCCAAATCACGTAACTTTTTAAACACTCATTTTCACTCTTCTCTTTCCTTTATTAGATTATTTCTATGATTCTATTATTTCCTTTTAATGCTGCAATTTTGCTTTTTTCTATGAAGGAAATGCTCACTAACACCCTTCTGACGCCAGGTTCACAGTCTAGGGTTATGCACTCTCCTTTAGCATAAGCAATGTTTCCCTTCCTTGTTTTTCATCCTTGAATGGATAACATAGCTTAGAATGGCATTCGGTAAGAAATGAAGCTGTTAAGCAGACTAAAGACAACTTTTGGATTGCCTAGTTACTGTTAGTCTCCAAATTAATGAAACTGCTGCCTTATCTTGTTGAAATAATGGGATATGCACCACTGCTCTGCTATGCTAATAAGCAAATTTTACAGTCATTTGTCCTATAAATAACCAGTAATGGATATCTCAAACTTTCAGTAAGATCTTCATATATGTCAAAATAATCAATTGTGAAAACCATTAAAAGAGAACAGTTTTTAATAAAAACAAAAACAAAAACAAAAACAAAAATTGAACATGACAAACAACACAGGCAGTATAATTGCATGCTTTATTCCTGCAAGATAAAAGGTTTGCAATTTAGATGATTTGTCTTTAAAATGTTATGGTGAAAAATAAACCTAAATCGCATTTTCTTTAAAAGGAATAAATTAATTGTTACCATCAGTATAAAAAATTGTATCAATCAATCCAAATTCTCTATTCCATGGCATTATCTAGGATATAAAGCTGTTTTCATGTTAGCCTGTGATTTTATATTCCAACAAATGCTATTTGGGAAATAAGATTGAAAGATGAAGCATGGAAGAAAATGACATTTTGTGTACCATCTAATTACCAATTATCTGCCAGTGGAACTAATCAAATTGTATAAATTTAGACTGCAGATTCATCAGCCAATTACCTTAGTGAACATGCTATGCCCCTCATCAGTGATTCAACCAACAGTCCAAGTATTAAACAACTTACTATGGATATTACAGGGTTCTATTCTATTCAGGCAAACACATCCCTAAGCACAATAATTAAAAGCTGCTGCAAATTATAATACTGCTAAAATATTACTATTGTTGTAAACATATTTTAAAATTCTCTAGTATTAATTTAAGTTTGTTACTTAAGCTACAGGAGTGATTTACAATACTGACTTAAAGCAAATTGAAACTGATGTACTATGTTCTACAAAATCACACTTCATAACCTACGCTTGTTATGCAGTTGTGCATAAAGTGATGAAATACAGCTAGAAACTGGCTTCTAAATAACTATTCAGGCATTAATTTAGGTATTTCATTTAGATTAAGAAGAAATGATTTGGAAATCCAGTATGTTGGCTCTTATCTGTGCACTATTTTTCCTTATATATGAAAATTCTCGATTAAAGGTAATTCTACTTTCACACAACAAAAACTTTACTTGAAGTAACTCTGCAGAAGTTCAGTTGAAGAAAAAAAACCATCACCTGCTAGTGAATGTCCCTCAGAAATATATCTTAAAAGAAGAAGAAGAAGATGAATATGTTTTCTTTCTACTCATAAAACTACTCAATTATTTAAATATATGCTGGTTAAAAGCACTAGGACATCCATCCATAATCTGAGCTTTCTATCATTTTGCCTGATCATTCTTCTGGAATCAATTTCTAAATATGGTTACAGAACTAGCCCCGACTTTGCTGGGAATTACTGTTTCCATATTAATGAAATTACTAATACCCTCTAGGTGCTCAAACAAACGATTGGAGATTTAGCAGAAAAAAAAATAAGCATTTAACTTGTACAATACCTCTTTTGCTGAAAAAAACACTAACTGAATTACATGTGGATAATTCACAAATTTCTTATTTGATAGGGTATCAGGTATTGTACTAAAAAATATATTGACTTGTATTCAATTTTTATTTGAAAGAATTTCTTACATGCCCAGAATTCATTTGGAGATTGCTGCTTCCTCAACAGCTTGTTACACCCAAACTGTTTGCTGCAAGCATCTTAATCAGGCAGTGGTTATTCAGTTCCCAAATGCATCTCAAAATATCACTATCTCCAGTAGACAAGAAAAACTCTACCAAAACTAAGTCTACTTTTCCCAAATCTATGGATACAACCAGGGAATCGTATTTCCAAAAATTTATTTTCTTTTTCATGGAACGGCTCACATCAATAAATAACTTTTGCTTTCTTCTCTTATGAAAAAATGTACATTGCTTCTGGTAACAAGTATTACTAGAAGTGGTTATAGATGTACCTGCCTGGCACACAGTATTGGTCCTGAACTGAAGGTTTCAGAACACCTGTGTTTTCCATACAGCTGTTTTGGAGAAGGCTTGGTGCTGCTACGACATCAGACAAAATTAACTTGTCTTTCTCTTTACCCAAAAGAAGAATTGAGCTATGGGCCCTGCAGTCTGAATGGGAATGGCATACACATTAAAAGTGAGCTTTGGGAATTCCTTTCCTATTATTACCATGAACATAATATCTCCACATCTCTCTTCTGACAATATTGTCAGTAATAGTTTGTCTAGCTATAATTCCCCCTTTGGGAGCCAAGTACACAAAGAAGACAGCTTTACAATTTAATTAAAGGCAACAATGGAGAAAATATAATAAAGTGAGTTTAAGATTTCATGAGAGTCAGACACAAAGGTAGAGATTGTTGAGCATCTCATCGATAACGCACTGAAACCGTTTTACATTTTGGAAACAAAATGCTCTAGAGTAGCAGTCCCAGAGGTTCATGCTGAAATGCTGAAGGGCCAAGCTTGTAGGCCACAGAAGGTGTCTTTACACCTTTGTACTGTATATAGAGAGGAAAATGAGACAAACATAATGCCTTTACATCTAAGAAGGTGCATAAGATTCATTCTATTGGTAGATAAGCATTAGTGATGTGACAAAAATTTAATATATAAGAAGTTTCAAGAACTTCTATCTGCTGAGAATTTTTGAATGTTGGCTGCAATGCCAGCCAGAAGACAAGATTTATGGCAGTGAGGATAGGTGCTTGGTCTTTAACTCTTATACTCTTTCTGCTTAACTACAGCTGAGAGACGTTAGGATACACATACTGTTCTTTTAAAAATAACTCAGGAAACCATTTCTCTGAGACAGGTCCAATCTCTAAGCAGAAGGCTCGGCAACAATACACAAAAAAAGAGAAACAGGACATACGTAAAGGATAATAAACAATTTAGGCTACGGCATTTTACAGGGGAAGGCAGCTCAGTGCTGAAACACAGCAACGGTAAAGTCATTTTAAATAAAACAAATGAGGACAGGCTAGAGGAGGAGACCATACCATGGGCTTTCTCAAAGGTAAGCAGGTGGTGCATTCATTTCCCAGGCAGTCACATTTCCTAGTTCCTCGTCTACACAGGTACAGACCCACCAGCCACAACTCTATTGAAAATTCTATCACGATAAATTTAAAGGGTTGGCTGATTTTCAGTTATTCCTGTTCTGTCTCCTGATTATCTCTTACTACCTTTGGGCCAAATCTTTATATAAATCTGTTGGTCTTGGAGACAAAATAAATTAAAACAACAACAACAAAAGCCTCCCCATTTTTTCCTTTCAGAGGGAAGAAGTTTAAAGTCTCCTTCCAGTCTGGATGATCTTACTGTACACCTCTTCCTGACAGGTGAGTGAAGACTCTGCTGGAGCAGGTACCCTCCACCTCCTGTGGTTAAGAACCAGTTCCCTGGGCTGCTGGAGGCTTGTACCTGCCCTACTGTTTACCAGGTGCCTTTGTGAGAAGCCCCTCTGACACACTAGCTGCCATTGCTGAACCGCATGGCACCGCAGGGTAGGTAGCAAACAGGACACAGGACTCCGCAGTCCCAAGCCCATACAGCGTGGCTAAACCCAACTGAGTGGACTTGGGAGGCACATGTGCACAGGGTTTGCAGAGCCAAGATTTGGAGAGAGGAGATCCATTTCAAGAATTACCATTCCTACAATAGCAATGTTTTACAGTGTAAATAGTAAGAAGACAAACAGAGCAACCGTATTTCCCTGCCTTTTATTTCTCATTACAGGTTGCTACACTTTTTCTGTACAAGAGGCACTCCCTTACCAAAATGTTCATCAGACATTACCTCCATCACTACCGCTATGCCATTGATCACCATCATAACAACATCAGAGGAAAGCAGCTTCAGGATATAAATTATGCCTTCCTTTCTGATTTATTATTTTTTTTAATCCGTGGAAAATGTCTGTCTGAGATTCCATAAATATGGTAATTAATTACAAATTATACACATATGTATGATTAAAATGAGTATTTGCCAAAATCAGTATTTTTCACACACCTGTTCTCTTCCAGCTATGAGATGCAGCAGTTGGCAGCAAATGAAAGTAGAGAAAGGAAAAAAGCTCTCCTGAGTAATAGAAATGCCCATTAGGTAAAGGGAAAAAACAAGATGACAAAGGGGAAATAACAGACTAGAAAGTTCAAGAATCCAAATTAGTGTTAACGGTTCAATTTATCTTGCATAATATTACAGTAATTGGATTGTGTCTATCATGCTGCTGTTGTGACACACTTGGTTTGCTCTCTTTGTTCCTGACAGTTTCCCACAGAGACCACTGTTAGATGGAGATCACTTTTTCAAACTCCAGCATCTCTATTCTCCTTGCTACCATAGCTGAAACACATACAGTAGGCTACACTTACAGCCACATTCAGAAGTCACGTATATCTGTGAGACTTGGATTGCTGCTCTTCACAGCAAGACAGCTACATTATGTATACAAGATGAAGCTCATATATTAATACTTTAAGACTAACTTAATGTGGCTATTAAGAATGTCAATGCAAATTTCCCTTCTTGGTGGTTTAGTCATCAGTAGTGAAAGGTAAAGGAATAATTTTCATCAGCCACAGAAGACTGAATATAGGTCACGGTGAGTTCAAAGACAAATAATTTAAGAATCAGAGCCTCAGTGGAATGCATCGGAGGTAACACCAAGTAAATCACTGTGGCAGTATGACTGATTAAATATTAGGAAAGAATGTGAATTGATCTTTAAAGAGAAAAAAATAAGCTTTGTATTTTATTATGCTATAAATATCTTTCCTGCCATGCTACCATTACATTTTCCATTTTATTGTATTGACCTATGATAAAACTAAAATGTTTGCCTCAATAAGGTTAAGCAAATTTTAATTTAAAATCCATAAAGGTGAATCTCAAGTAGAAACAATGCACAGCTAGCCAACATTGTATAATACTAATTCAAAAAACTATAGTCTTTTCACATAAATCTAACAGAATAAACCCTGCAATTCATCCTAAATCTCAAAAATAAGCACTGAATTTCATGTGATTAATGTTCAGGCAAAACTGTCTACTTCAAGTGTAACAAGGAAATCTCCCTCAATCTCATTGTCTCAATATTACAGATCAGTTAAACAAAAATATTATTAAGGACTTGCTAGAAATAGCAACTAGAAAATGTTGATATAGAATAAAAAACATTCTTCCCTGAACACAGATGATGCATAAAAATGCAGCTGATATTTCTCTGTTGTTGTATATTTTTTAAAATTGTAAGAAGCCCCTTATAGGTTTTAAACCTCAGTAAGGAAGGCCTTTTAAAGTTCCTACTTCAAATTGTAAACATGCTGGGTCTTATTAGAAATGTCATCTTGTGACAGTAGGGGATAACAGAAAACAGTCCAAGTCATAACTAAAAGAACATGACCAGTCACTGCAGAAACTGATTAAAGGGAAAAAAATACGACAAATATTCAAAACTTTTTTCAGAATTTCCTCTGATATTTGCAAAATAAGATTTTCTAAACACTGCAGTTACATATTAAAGAATGTAGAGAACTTCTATATTTTCAGAATTTTAAAGGCATATCTTAGAGGGTTAGGGTTGAAAGCCCAGACCTGCAGTTAGCGTGGGGCCCAAATGGGGAGAAGGAGGAGGGCACCAGGGAGGGGAAAAGTTAGCAGTGGACAGGCTTCTTTAGGTGGAAATACTTTCAATTTCAGACTCTCCAGATTTCTTACCATGTATGTGCAGTACCCATCCTGGTACTGGTTTGTTCAAACCAGTGACTGTATGTTAGGATACAGCAAACATTACTTCAAAAGCAGCAGCAGAAAAGGAAGGCAACACAGTTGCAAAGCATCAAAGTCTGTGGAGAATATTCCAGAAATGAAGCCAGACATTTCAGATATACCATGAATGTCAACTTTGAGAAACCTTGCAGAAGAGAAGGCAAGAATAAGAACAATGGTGGACCTCAGACAGAAAAAAAAAAATAATAAAAAAAATGCAAACAATGAATGGGATTAATGGACATGTCTGTACAAATAAAAGGACATGTCTGCACCACTAGAGAGCAGAGTGGTTTACACTGTTATACCAGAGATGTGAAAGAAGGAAGAGGGAAAAAAATAGGGAGAGCAGTAGACAGAGATAGGACTGATATCAACAAGGTAAAGAGGAAGAGCAATTCCAGAAGAGACGACTAGGACACATCCAGACAATTATTACATTGATTTAGAGTAGGACGCTTTTCCTCATCTTGCACAATTGATCATAGTAAAAATTCCTTTTTTTTTTTCTTGAAAGAAGAGACACGTTCGTCATTTATAAATGATGAGCTGTCTGCTATACACAAATTGCTTTTTCTTATACAAGCATCTTCATTACCTAGCTAAGCAATAAGTCAAGGGGGATATTATCAGAAAACATCCTTGGTAAATTTCAATAGCTTAGGAAATAAGATATTTAGACAGACTCCTCCTACAAAAGTGATCCTCAAAGATCCAGAAATAGCAACCTCATCAGCTATAGAAAGGAGCAGCTTTATTATCCAAATAAGCATAGACTCTTTTCATTCGGCAGCACTGGAGCTGGTAAAAGCATCAAAATTCCTCTCACTCTGTGGACATCTCATGAGATTTCTCCAGCCTCAGGGCTGCAGAAACTAGCTCTGTGCCTGAAGGTGGGGGTGCACATTAAAAACATGAGATGAACAGTAAGAGAAATGGAAAGCTTACCTAAGCTGCTATTAAAACTATTCTGTATCTCTGCCACTCTGTTATTGGTTTATTTATATGAGCTGACGCGACTGGTTACAGCAAGTCAAATACCCTCTGGACATTCATCAATATGCTCAAGCTGAACTATTAACCTGAGTTATATGGCAATCTCTTGACAAACAAAACTTCTGAAGTCTAATCCAATATACAGTGTTATAGTAATAATTGATTCACAAATTTCACTAAAACTTCACTATCAACCTACGTCCACACTGTGAACACTTGTGAAAAGGTAAGATTACTGCAATGCTAGCTTTTATATTTTCCAGTGATTGTACAACACATTGCTATCTTTGAGATAGATTTGCATGAACATTTAAAATCAGATATACAATCAAATCTGATTTTCATGTAAATTATGTTTATCTTTCTCAGTATATGGTACTTAAGGAACTAATTCTAACAAGTACTGAGGTAGTTCTAAGAAGCATTTTTCATATACTGCTGACTTAGGTCACATACAAAGATTATGTAGTCCTTGAAATATTTATATTACACATAAATAAATCATATAATGCTGACCTTGGGATAGTATAAAACTCTAGTGTAATCTTTACTGTATTCAAATAAAAGATACATTTAGTGATAATATTTGCATAGCAATTATTTCACCTTGGATAACTATGTATTCTGAGATCTAGGTTTAATTGTACATATTAGTTGTCTAGATCTCATAAATGGTATGCAGATATCCTTCTTTTTATACTGTAATGTTTATTTTCCTCTGTGCTGTGTCTCTACTTTATGTTTTTCTGTCACTAAACTATCCTTTAAAACATGGCAGTACCCGATATCTTTGTGTGCTGGCAAAAACAAAACAAAACAAAACAAACACAAACACACACAAAAGCCCAAACCACACACACACACACAAACTCTAAATTTATACAAATAAATATTTTTATTTAACCATAAAATGATGCCAGAAGCCCAACAGGGACAGAACACCATGTTGGAACAAAAATAGTCCAGAGATACACTTTCAAAGTTGAGCACCTGCTGTAAAATAACCATCTGTGTTTAACTGTAATTTAATTATAGGTTCATTCCTTTTGTGTACACTGGAAGAATCTCATAGGTCTTCCCCAGTTGGTCTGCAATCAACTCCTGGCATTTTGCAAAAGCAACAGACATGTTCTCTTAATAACACCTGCTAACTTGTTTCATTCCTGTTTCAGTAAAGGGCTTTGGGGATTTTACAATGGTGTTGTGAGGCAAAATAAAAATTACTATTAAATCTGAGCTTAAAAAAAGCATTAATTAATCACCTGCCCTAGGAAGCCAATATTATTGCCTATCAGATATACCATTTCCCTTTCCACAAAAGTAACTGAAGAACCACATGGCTGAAAGATCTTTTATTATTATTTTTGAGGGGAAAAAAACCCTGAATTCTCCAAAGATCTCCTCAGCAAAGGCATTCTATATTAACTGAAAATTGTAGAGTTCTGAACAATACCTCAAAGCAAAATGAAGTGCATAGACATTAATACTTGCTGAAACTAATCCTCTCTACTAGAGCTTTATTACAATTAGATTAAAAAAAAAAAAAAAAACCACCACCACCAACAGACCAAGTTTTCATAGGCAGAAGAATCCAGACAGAGACCCCAGATTTAATTTTAGGGTGATCTCTGTTTATCTGTGACCAAGTCATTAGGCCAAATTATGCAAATATTAATGCCCAAAATTATCTACCTAATACAAGAAGCTTGATTTCAGGATAATTTTTTTTTAAAGCTATTTATTTGACTATTTTAAATAATTAATTACACAATAAGGGATTAAAAGTTCTTCAGTTTTCAGTGTATCCCTATATATCATGTAAAATGCAAATATATTTTTACCTAAGTCCTGTTGATGAAACTTGGCACTAAACAGTGCTGAAGCCCTTTAGAAGTCTTGTAATCATCTAGTAACACAAAGCAGTAACCTCAGGGACATGAGGAATCACACCTGCATTCTGCATCGACTCGTACTCAGCCTAGACCAATCACAATATTTAAACAAGCTTCCCTGAATGTTCAGCCACTAGCTGCCCCAATACCAAGCATTTACATAGACAGAGTAACGGAGTAAATAGGTGTAATGGAATAGATTCACATTTTCTGTGAGCAATAGCTGACATATCAGGATTAGCATGGTACAGAAAACTTGATAAAACATTAACTATTAAAAGCCAATATATTTTTTTTTCTTTTCTACTCTGCCAAAGAGGTATTCTATGAACTTATGGACAATACACAAGCAACAGAGAGCAGTGAACCTGGAGCTGGGAATGCCATTTTCGTAATTTTTGTGTTTAGGTATTATATGACGTGTCATCGTGTCTGCTGGTGCAAGGTGGTGAGTGACCTTTGCATCACTTGCTTCTTTTTTTTTTTTTTCTCCTTCACTTATGAACTTGTCTGTACCTTGTCCAATGAGTTTATCTCACCCTTCTGATTCTCTCTCCTGTCCTTCTGGGAGGTGGAGGTGAGTGAGTGACACGGATGGGGCTTAGCTGTCACCCGTGGTCAAATCACCATAGAGCTTCTGGGTTTGTACCTTGCAGTTGTCCGAGTGATTGCCACCTTAGCGCAATGAAGCACTTTTCTATACATCATCTGTAAGAGGAATATTCTGAAGAGAAACTTAGAAAAGAGAATGCTGTCTTGGCAAAACTTAAGATCAGCTTTAATGTATGGAGCAGCATCTAAGACAAGCCTAAGGCAAGTGCAGGAGAACATCACAAAAAGACAAAGGGAACAGGAGTACAATTTGCCAAAGCTCAAAATTAAACAAGTTAGAGAGAAAAACAGTGGCTCTAAAGCAAATGAAGAGTACTTAGAGGGCCAGCAGCATTGTCATCTCTTTTGCGTCTGTTTTTTATGCATCTGTCTGAAATGAGCAAAAGCACCACGTTGAGAAAGAAGACTGACAACCAGACTGCGGCACGTGCCTTTCAATGAACTTTCTCTGAATAAGGAGGCTCACTTGCAACTGCATTGCAGTACCAAAGCTGCCCTCGTGTTCTGTGGCTCCTTACAGATCTCTACCACAGACCAGGATAAATTCTTAAATCCAGGACATGGAGTTTAAACACATAAAAAGAAAGGGAAAATTATTTCAAATGTATAAGAAGTGACCCTGCCCATAGGAGGAAGGGCCTGGTCCCTCCTGTTGAGAACCAGAAACTATCACATTTGAGACACTTATGCTCTGCAAATACAGACAGGGCAGGGACTCATTAAACGGGGAGAGGAGGTCAATGGCATCCAGACTTGAGGGCTGCCGTATGTGCTAGCCAGTTCTGCTAACAGACTACAAGAACCGAAGAGCTGCAGTTCTAGAAACAGTTGCAGTTTGTGTGGTCAGGGTGAGAGAAGGAAGAAAACACTGAAGTGAGGTAGATACGGGTACAGGGTCAGTGACTCCATCCATGTAGGGAGGAGTAATGTAGTAGAGAAAGGGAGGATTTGGGTCTTGGCCATCTGAAGTGTGGTTTCTGGGATGGCTAGTCCTTGCACAGACTCTAATTTAACAAGTCAGTTGGAAACGGTCTATATTTTCTCTTCTAAGAAAATTGTTATCTTCTAGAAAATTGTTAGTTCGGTATTCAGAATATAGTAAACCAAAGCCAGAATCCCACCCGCTGAGAAGAAAACATAGGATACGAAAGGGTTCTCCTGGATCATCAGCTCCATTCCCGTGTTATCACAGGCAGCTGCTTTCATCACTCCAATGAAGAGCCATTTCATTTTTGCTGCATGTGTTAATAGCATGTGCAGCAAGCCTAGCAAGCAGAATTACAGGGTGGGAAAAGTCTGGACATTCAGAACTGCCAAGGGATGTGTCAGATTAGACATTTTACAGGTCGGGACACGAGTAAAGTATATCTGACAGCCTTGTTGGCTGCTGATGACACCTCTGGCATTTACTACTTTCTGCAAGGCTATAAGCTCCCAGGGGACCATTAGAATAAACAGAAAATCTTTTTCTGAAAGAACCCTGAAGACACAGAGGAGGAGTTTGAAGTTGTTGTTGTTTTTTTTTTTTTAAACATTTAACCGCACTTTTTTTTTTTCCATCCAGATTGTCTGACAACATAATTAAAGGGTTTTGTTTGTTTCCCCCTCATTGTCCTTCTAATATGTATGGGCCAAAAATGGACTGGAGCAAAGAATATGAACATAACTGAGTTATCCAGAAATTATAGAAGGTGTTCACAATTCCAAATTTCATTTTTTTCTCCCATTATTTTGTTCATCCTACTCCTTGACTTAAAGATGTCTGTCTCTTAAAGAGGTTTGCCTTTTCCATTTGTATAATTGGCGAATATAGTTCTACTCAAAATATTTTTTAAAAGTCTAATCTCTTGTTCTGGTAACAAAGCTTCGTTAGCACCAAATAAAAGCAAGGAACTGCAAGAGAGAAAGAAATGATGACATTGCTCTGAGAAGTAGTAAACACACCACCAAAAGCCTGCTGCAGATTCTGAGCCTGTGAAAGATGTGTTAATACATTGTAGACAATCCAGGATTGGCCATAAGCTGTGTTGGAGTACTAGTTTAAGTGTATTAACACTTCTGTCACGTTTTTATTCATTATTGTGCCACTGTTGTTTACACTTTCTACCACTTTTGGCAGGAAAGAGAACCAAAATATCACTAGAACTTCTGAAAGTCATGTCAACATTATGACAAGTGGAATTGGCTACTAAAAAGTGTGCAATGTACAGTCCTCAAAATTATTTCGGGAGACATCTGCCAGAGATTTGGAAGGTGTAGTCAAGATGAAGAAAGTAATGAGAACCCCAAACCCATCACTCCTAAATCAAGCGAGCAAGGTTCTTCATGGCACATTCAACGACTACCTCACTTTGGCCAGTTCCTTGTCTATAAGTATATACTCACAAATATAACCAAGGTAAGTGTGTTATTATCAATTTTACTTGCTCTATTGCAGATCATCTTTCTCTATTCAGAAGAAAGGAAAAGTCCAGCGTAATGTTTGTTACAGCAAAGTAAATAAGTAACAAGGAGCCACATATCCTAGTTTGTGATGTCTAAGTGGAATCCTGCTCAAAACTGTGTTATCAGTAACAGACCCTACTGATATTTTCGGTTACAGTTAAATTCTGCCATATGACATGCTACAAATCCCCACCATGAAAGGGAAACCAGGATGCCACACGGAGGCTTTCAATTCTAGTCTGTTTAAAACAGACTTACAAAAGCTAGTATCCAGACTGAAGACATATATAAGTTGTGGGGTCAAGTACATGATGCCATATGCTGTTCAAAAGTTTACACCACTCAGAAAATCTGCTGCTTTTTTTTTTTTTTTTTAAATACCATTGATACCAAAAAAATAATTTGGGGAATTCATTGGATGCCTCAGAAACACTGATAGGAAACTGATTACACTCCTTTCTGCAAGGTGTACAGAGATGTGGAATAAGAATTAATGTTTGAAGGAATGGATTTTTCAGATCACTAATGGTGATGTACAAAGTGGTACCTTGTCAGAGAAAAAAAGAAATGATCTTGTGTGAATGTTAAGCTTATCAGCTAAAAAAGGTACCACGGTGTTAAGACATAATTTATATGATAAAACTGAGTGTAAAATTACAGCATATGTGATAACAGTACACGAGTTTCTTGAGTACTTAGGAATAGTACAAAAATTATTGCATACGGATTTGGGATAATTGTAAGGTATGCATGAAAGACTAAAGATTTATTACTGCTTAGGAAGGCATTACAAATCCCTCAGCCAAACATTTCAGTTATCAGGCAGTAGTTTACATGTCTTCCTTTTAAATTAAAAAATAAAAATAAAAAAAGTATAGCCATCAGAAATTTGACTTCTGATTGGCTTCAAATTTGACTGGCACATTCATATAGGCCTTTAATGAAGAACCACAACCCAACTGTGGCAAAACAAACAAACAAAGTCTTCTCTGACTGAAAAACTATAATATAAAATGTGCTTTCTGATAAGATAAATTATATATTATT
>VXAA01004532.1:218524-233327 GCA_013399115.1 Anseranas semipalmata | reverse complement strand
TGCTGCTTTTTTTTTTTTTTTTTAAATACCATTGAAACCAAAAAATAATTTGGGGAATTCATTGGATGCCTCAGAAACACTGATAGGAAACTGATTACACTCCTTTCTGCAAGGGGTACAGAGATGTGGAATAAGAATTAATGTTTGAAGGAATGGATTTTTCAGATCACTAATGGTGATGTACAAAGTGGTACCTTGTCAGAGAAAAAAAGAAATGATCTTGTGTGAATGTTAAGCTTATCAGCTAAAAAAGGTACCACGGTGTTAAGACATAATTTATATGATAAAACTGAGTGTAAAATTACAGCATATGTGATAACAGTACACGAGTTTCTTGAGTACTTAGGAATAGTACAAAAATTATTGCATACGGATTTGGGATAATTGTAAGGTATGCATGAAAGACTAAAGATTTATTACTGCTTAGGAAGGCATTACAAATCCCTCAGCCAAACATTTCAGTTATCAGGCAGTAGTTTACATGTCTTCCTTTTAAATTAAAAAATAAAAATAAAAAAAGTATAGCCATCAGAAATTTGACTTCTGATTGGCTTCAAATTTGACTGGCACATTCATATAGGCCTTTAATGAAGAACCACAACCCAACTGTGGCAAAACAAACAAACAAAGTCTTCTCTGACTGAAAAACTATAATATAAAATGTGCTTTCTGATAAGATAAATTATATATTATTTATCTGTTATATATCTATTTATATATTATATAATATATATTATATAGACAAAGATGATTTTTTTTTCCCTAAACTTCAACTTTCTACATTAATCCATCTATTTAAATTTATTTTTAATTATAGTCATTTACCATCTTTTACCATTTTACTTGCTGGAATGTCTTGAAGTTTTAATTTAATCCAAAACCCAATATATGCAAATGGTGACTTTGCCACTTGCAGTGACTACCATCCCAGACAAAACTGGGATGCAGCAGAGATGAAAAAGCCAAAACCTGCTGTAATGCATTAAATACAACACCATGTAGCTGTAGCTGATTGGCACTAAAGGGGATATGAACACACAATAATTTGCGATATACATCTGTGCAGAGGCCTGAGGAGGATCTCAATTCCCTGCATTCTTTATTTTAAAAACCTGTTCATGTGCAAGAGCCACCACTAGCGTGTCATGGCACCCTCTCACTCCCAGAGAAGTGTGCACACAGGGAACAGGTTGGTGGAAGTAACAGCTGAAGACATGGTTTCATCCCCCCAGCGTATGGCTCAAAACAGCAGAATCCCACGTGTCCCCTATAAGTCTAAGCAGCTCTTCCAGTGGCATGTAACTAGGTACTGCTTTTACTCGGGATGATTTCAGAAGTGCCAACTGAACACTGAATGTTTATTGTTTATATTATACTGATATTCATTATACTGATGTTCTCACAGTGTTTTCCTCAGAATGTCCACTGGCAGAGATTTCTCATCTGTCATTTTCCCTCTAGACGGAGTAGTCTAAAGTTGCCTGTGGAAAAGCAATTTTACTTATTATATACCTACTGAAGTTCAATCTCATGCGTAATCATCAAGCATTTAAATTTCACAGTGATTTTCCCCACAGTAAATGATATTAATCCCTGTTTTAATGTTAGTTCCTGTTTAATTACGTGTGGCTTAAAATTACTTCTGAAACCACTTTTTGTTTATAAAAACATAGTGTTGCATACCGCTACAATCCAAGTGGAATACTTGCAGCAGTTTTCAGTAATTATTCATGGCCTGCTTACTCAGTCACCTCCAGCAGATACTTCAAAAACATTAGCTACAGAAAATGAAATCACTTAATGAAACTACATATAATTGTTAGATGCTCTGTCCTAACAGTTCCTAATCTGCTCTTCATCACAGATCAGAAAGGATGAGAAGGATGAGATACCATATCTAGGTTCTTCACATATGAAGAATGGGAGACTTTAAATAGATCACAGAGCTTAGCTGCTAAAGAATGAAACAATACTCCAAACACATAGATCTGTCCTTTTAATTGTCTTTCACTTTCATATCATTTCATTCTAAATTATAAATTCATTATAATCTTATTTAAGCTACATTTTTTTCTTTCATCACTGTACCACCTCCTGCTTCTTCACTACTCTTCGTGTCACAAGATACATTTGTTTTTCTTGTCTTAGTTTTTGCTACTCATTTTCTGCTACATTAGTCAGGGCCTTTCCATGCATTTTGCCAGTTGTAAAGTCAAGAGTCAATACTAAAATTTACTCATTCATAACTTATGCAGTGAAGGACCCTTTCTACCGACTATGCAGTATCTGACAAGTAAGTTCACTTTTATATACCACTAACATGCAGCTCTTGCAGTTATGAGCAAAGGTGTCACCTGCTTCTCCTTAGTATAAATGGCAACCTTGCATAGCTAAGCCACTGCCTGCAACCACTTGCTGCCAATGAAGATTCGCACTCTGACTTAAAAAAAGTGATAGTCTCCCAAGACCCTAAATTGTGTCTCTCAACTTCTCCAGTTTTATTTCTGTTTGTTGTTGTTGTTGTTTATTTGTTTTATAACTTTGCAAAACCCTTGTTATTCTAAGCTTGGATGTTCCACTAGGCAAATGTATGCAAGGGAAAACCTACACTTTTTAGGTAACATAACAGTGCCATCTACCACTCAAAATCAGACCCACAGTCTTTCTGAACAATATTTCAATGCAATTTTCTAACCCTGAAGTGGAGTTGAGTTAGTGGAGAACAGTGGCCAAGCCCAAATTCATACCTAAACCTAGGTATCACTGCAAAAATCCTGCACTTTGCTCACTGAGGTAAGTCAAATACTACTCTGTTCTGTGTGAAGCAAAAATGAATTCAAGTGCAATTCCCCATTTTGCTGAATTATCTTCTAACAAAACTCTCTCACAGAAATGAGACTGGAATCAAAGTATTCTACAAGTTCCTTTTTTTGTTCCATTTTTTTTTTTAAACTAAAATAGTCTAGGACAATTTTTACTGCATCATGAATATTTTCTTTAACTTGTCCTGAATTTCTGACATATTCAAGCTATACTAAGTTCCTCAGAGTCATTTTCATGTGAATCTATCATAAAATACTTCTCATCTCTCTGACATTTCTCAGTTTCTACTTGTATCCCTCAGATCCACAGTAATCGTCTCTCAGTAACTCATTAAGAAATGTCATTCACGTGACACGTGTGCAATCCCACCTACAGCTAGAGAGGTTCCTCCTTGAATGGTAGCAGGCCTGGGGAATGTGCCAGGCAAGGTAAATGGGGATAGGATCCAAATAAAAGGAACAAGCACCTTGACTAAGACTCCTGCATCTTACAAAACAAACAAACAAGCAGATGAATGCTACCTTGCATATGGACAACTTTTCTTCTTTTTTTTTTTTTTTTTCTTTTTCCTCTAACAGCTGTGAACAAACAGCTCCAGACTTGTTTGGTAGCAATTGCATACTCATAAGCAGCTGTATGGATGATAAATTTAGTCCAGCTGCTAAACTAAGTACAAAACAGGTGTTTTATTGTGGGTAAGCCTGACTGAATAATCTAGTAAAGAAGTTTTAAAGTATAATTAAAGATTTAACATGTTGTCACCTTAGCATTCTTCTCTGAATAATCACCATTTCAAAAAAAAGAAAACCTGAAAAAAAAACTCAGAAGAGTTTGTGAAAGGTGTAATTGCTGCAACATTACCTGCAAACCAGGAAAAAAACACGTGCAACTCTGACAGTTTTATTATAATATTACCAACCTTTTTCCCCAGCTGAACAATGCAGGACTGAGCTATGGATCCACAGGTCTGAAACCTGCTATTGGCCCAAGGTAGCATTTGAGGGAAGAGCCACAAGCTTACAAAATTGAGTACTCAGCTTTACGAAATGCCACAGCAATGGCTGCCCCTGCAGCCTTCCTTTGTGTCTGATTGCACACCCTTTCCAATACAGTCTCTAAATTATACAATTCCATACCTTATTTTCCACAGACATGGTGTGTATTTCACACTGTGACTCAGGTCATATCTTACAGGAGGCTAACTTTGTTCTGAAGATATTACAAGCTGCTCTCTATTACAGAATGTGGTGAAAGATCAGTTAAAGGTCTGCTACTACAGGTTAAGGGAAGACGCATAAAATCAGAGTCCAAATGACAGTAGGGAGCAATGCCACAGGAGTAAGAAATCCAGAGGACATTAACAAAAGAGCCAGGAGAACACCCACTGCTCCTCAGAGGTGTCTAAAAATCAGTTTTCATCCCTACTCCTTGGGTTCCTCCCCCAGGAGGATTTTTTTTTTTCAGCTGAGAGAGAAAGATCTTGAATAGGGTAAAGATAATGTGCAGGTGAAAATGCATTCACACCTTCAAAAATTACACAGTAAATAAGAAAGTGAAATTATATTCTCAGGCTTACAGCACCTCAGTAGTACCCTGGAAAACATAATTACACAATTTTACATAGCAGAGATGATACTTACACCATTTTTCCCTAGCTAATTACTAATTAGTATCTCCTCAATTTCTGGATGCCCAGCAAACACTACCTGGGCTACATGTGCAGTCATTCTAGATGGAACACTTAACTTCATAATGTAATTTTTAATTTTTCTGTCAATTGAAGGGCTAGAGGTCTCTTCAGCTATAATAAAATATTGCTCATAATCACTTCCCCCTCCTTCCCTCTCAAATCCCTCAAAGGAAATTTCTTTGTAAACCTTTTAAATGTTCAGTCATTTGTAATTCTCTCTTTTTGCCTTTAAGACAGAACTGTTTTCTTCTGTTTACACTACTCCCTTAATTTCCTTACAGCCAGGATTGATTAAACACATAATAACTAAACCTTCTCTCGAAAGGCAATTTGCAATGGCTATGCTGCCATGCATTTCGGATTATATTTTTAAAATAACTGTTTCCTCAAGGGTTTAACCTAACCTCTAACACCACTAAACATTTAAAGGTTTGCATTTAAGAATCTAATTTCATATACAAAAATAACTTTGTTTATTACAACCCAGCCTTTAAATTTCAGTCAGAACTGTTGAAACTCTGCCTGTTACATATATTCCTAACTCTCTGATCCTAAAGTTATTTCATCAGTGACTTTGATAAAACTATCAGACTGAATAAGCATGAAACTGACCTCCCAAAATCTTTTTTTTTTTTCCTTTTTTAAAGATTATTCTTAAGCTATTTCAACAGTTTTCAGGCTCTTCATCTTCACAGATGGAATTGTCATTTATGTCAACTATTCACATATCTTCTATAGATATACTCTGTCACTTATTGCACGTTACTCTTGCTTCCAACAACAGCCTTAGTTTAATTAGTTTTATTTACATTTCACCTGAATGGTCAAACTCAAAATTTATTATCGAAAAACAAATTTTAAAAGCTGACAAAATAGAAGGAAAATAAATAAACCCCTGCAACCGCACAGGTGAGTAGATAACTTATGTCAAGATTTTAAAAATACATATTGTTATCACGTGTAATGTTGTAACACACATGAATGTATTATTGAATTGTTTGGCATTTTCACAATTTTTGGTGAATTGTAATTACTAGAGCAATTAAGAAGAACCTAGAAAATACTTATAATGAGCTGAAGTCATATGCTCTACTGTCACCCTGGAGTTTTAAGGCACCTGCCATATGTTCCCTTTAATAATTGCTACTTTTGCTTTCTGAATACAGTAAGAGAATTTATCAACTTGTAGAAGCTTCTGAGATATATGCACTTGTGACTGGAAATGTGGAAAGAATGTCAAAACATTATTTCAGTCTTAAGCAGTCTGAGTGAATACCTAAGGACAAGGCCTTAAGCTGACACATTTCCATGAAAAAGCAGACACTAGATGAAAAATCATCCTTTTAAAAATGTATATGAAAAATTAGGGAAATTATTCTGAGTTTAGCAGTCACTGAGACTGCCAGATCAAGTCTGAATTCCACCTGTAATGCATATTTGAGTATTTTTTTTTAATATTAGTTTGTTTATAGCCGTTGTCATTATTAACACTCTGTCCAAGTCCCAAGTATTCATCCATTAAATAATAGTTTGCTATGCTTGGCAACTGCATCTTGCAACAAATTATATATGAATGAAAGAAACTTGTTCCTTTTATGAGCAGAATTGCTACTAATTTTGTACTTGATGTTTAAAATCTCAAGCTCTGACAAGCAAATGTGGAAATACAGTTTACAAACTAGACCTTGAAAAAAAGAACCACACATTATATATGTAAAAAGGCTTCAATTAAAAAAAAAAAAAGTCAATATATTGCAAATAAATGGAAATCTATCATGTTTATTAGGGAAGTAGATAATGACTAAAAACTATTCTATGCAACTCATATCCAGCACATGAAATAAATTTATAGTTTTATTTAATTAAGTATGTAATTCATTACATGTTCTGTCATCAAAAATCAAAGTCTTAGAGAGATTGGTTCAAAAGTAATTGCTAATATAGCAATTTCTTTTTACTTTATTTGGTGCTCAATGAATGCAGGAAACAAAGTTTTTAATTGACCATATTTTAATATTTTGGAGTTGAAAATAGCATCAATTCTTCATTTAAAGCCACAATGAAATATTTCAGGAAAACTACATGCATTTCTTATGCTCACAGAGGGTGAAATCTGGATTGTACCTAAGTAAATGGAAGGTTTGCTATTTACCTTGGTGGAGCTGGAATCTCATGCTAACATTTAAAGAAAAAAGCCATCAGTCATAACATATTAAAAAGGAGAAGTCAAATTTATGACTGGTTTTCTCATCAGAGGCCTCATCACAGACTCCGTTAAAGAAATCAGCTTTAAATGATTTTAAATCCTTCTCTTCTTCAGAAGCTTCACTGAGTAAAAAACATTCAGTGTGCATTAACAGCACTGGAAAAACAGCAGGCTCAGTTGTCCTTGTTAAGTACAAAGCAGGGGTTAACATCAGATCACACATGGATCTATATATCTAATCTACATTTTTATGTACACCTATTTATCTTTGTGCCTCTCTATGCATACATATATGAAGGCAACAGAAGAAGAGTTTGTATTTCTTTGTAGAAAGTTTCAAGCGTTCATCAATGAAAATTGCTGGAACCCATCCCTTCTGAAAATATCTGAATATTAAATAGGACATTTCCTTCTGCAAAGCACAAGTGCCTTTATCCCACCCAAGCCAAAACTTCACAGAAGCAGCACTTCTAACATTTTCATATTGTGATGCATTGTAAAATATTATTTTAGCTTGATGTCATGAGAGACAGTCCAATTCCCAAGGCTTTGACACCTGCACTCTTAGCAAACCTTTGCCCAATGTTTTTATTAACTCAATTTAATGGAACCTTTTTTATGGTGACCTTAAGAATTTAATAACTCCTCAATGCAAGGACAATACCACCTGCAGGCTCCTCTGGGATTAAACTGTGGTAGTTCAATATGTCTGCAGGAACACATAAAAGAGAAGCAGAAAAAAATTCCAGGAACTACACAAATCAGTCACTCATTGCTGAGGCTGGGTATTATGCCAGGTTATGATGTCTGCTCCAGGACATGTGACATAAAACTCTGCAGCTGATATATGCTGCAGCCTACTTATTGCTGCTTAATACTATTAATCGAGCTTTGATCATGTCAGATATGCTAGCAATTTTCAATTCCAGAGTGTCTTCGTTTCTGACAGACACTCTGCATATCTTACAGATACGATCAATACGTTATTAGTCAACAACCTGACAAGAGGCACATAAATTAATCCATTTCTGTCAACCCAGCAGTTTGTACTCTAGTGAAACCTCACCCTTGCAGTATGCGTGAGACTTATCTTAATCCAATTAGGGTAAAAATGAACTTTTTTTCCTATGGCACTCTCCGTCTATGTTAATTCAAACCTCTGAAGACAGCTGCTCTGTGGAAATAATTTTATGCTTGACCTTTTATGGGCAAGGTTAAAATCAGTATAGATACAGATATATGCAAGGAAAGTCAATGAGTTCTCTCTCTCACTTCTTCCTTTAACCTCCACTAGTACCTGTAAAATAATGCCAGAGAACACAGCTGATTTCAAAGTGACAGGGATACATTTATTATAGTTGCATAAAGGACTCTGTCACTTTAGCTTTACGCTTAGTACAGCATGTACCTTTGTTTTGCTGAGGGGTAAATTAATAATATGGAGTGACAGCCCTGTCTGTAGTATTGTAGAATTTGACAAGCAAAGGATGTTAACAGCCTATAATATGCAAAACAATTCATTTCTACTCTTTGCAATAGTTATCTGATACAATGACAACAACTGTTAAGGAAACAAGACTTGATGGTAACATTATTTCTCCAGTAGAAAACAGAGGGGAGAGAAAAGGACTAAAGCGCATTTGAACTTTTTCTGTGATAACAGAGGGGTGCAGGATCTGCAGTAATGACCCAATGTATGCCGAGGTGCCTTTAAGAAGGCAGTACTTACTGATTTCTTTCTCTTACTCAGACTTTCTCACAAGAACAAGGTTAACCTAATACACATATGGACCACAACTACTATTCTTTCACCTACACTTCCTCCAGATCTCCTCTGCCCACACCTAACTTCCCTGGGCTATTTTCACATACCTAAACCCCACTCCGTCCCCTGTCTAGGCAGTGGAAGGAGCGCACCTAGAAGGTAGCTGCAGCTAGAGCACTGCATTCACGTTGTGGGGATCCTGTGCTGCTCACTCAGCTCCAGCTCTTGACTGAAGCCAGGCACAGGAAGGCAGAGCAAACTGCAGCAACAGCCTTCTCCAGGGAATGCCTGTGGATATTCTGTTTGTGCCACTTCTCTTTATTGAATCATCCCACAGCTGCATGCAATGGAGAGACTTTGCTTTGCACTGTTCTGGACCGCTCCAGGCTGCGTGCAAGTAATTTTTGTATGGGTGCTGTGACGAGGAGCAGGCGTGTAACCAGGCTGCCCTGTATTCTTTGGTTCTATGCAGATTAGGTGGGGTATTCACACAAAACATAAGTATATGATAATGTTACCTAACAGCTAAGGAAATAAGACTTGAAACCTTTAACATGTGAAGAGCAATCAGTACTAGCCTCTCTTCCAGTCTGTGTACATACAATATTATCCTATGAACAGATGGACGAACCCCCCAAAAAACTGGTCCAAAAACTTCCCAAGGCAAAGAAGATGAAGCAAAGATGGTATTTCTACATCTAGGAAATGAATGACTTCTAATGTCATTCATGGGGCACTGCAATAAAAACTCTAATCATCTTAAAATTAGCCCAACAGGTTTCTAAACAACAACTTTTAGCCTGTGCTTAGTCATATGCAATTTTAGGAACCAAGTCTTACTTAAACCTTCACCAATTTTATTCAGACTAAAACTTCAGTCCTCGGGTTTGTTCCACTTTAGTTAGTTAGCTAGCTAGCTATTGCTTTCTGAAACAAGCAGCTACATTAAATCAGGGAATCCTTATTTTCCAGCATAATTAGGAAGGATCTAAGAATTTTCTCAAACTCTCAAAAGTAAAAATCTCAAGTCTGAAAAACACTAAGCAAGTAAGTCAGTAAGCTGAAAGCGTAAACATTTCTGAGGAGTTATGGATGCGTAACATGTATTACTTATGTCCCATCACAGTATCTTAGTATGCAGTTCCAAACCTTTAAAAGCATTGACATTGTCATAGCATGCTTGTGCTATTAGAGGATAAAGATAAGCATTCTAGGTTTGAGTAAAACACTTCTTCAGCTAGTAAGTATTTAACCTTTCTTCATTAAAGGTATATCAGCAAGCATAACTATATCAAATGCTGTCTCACAGCACCTTCTCTAAACGAAACTGTGTGTCAAATTTAGTTCTCAAAACAAGATCTACATGAAAATGACTAACATCCCCCTGGCACTAAGTGTCATACCATGAAGGACAGGAAAAACACAGAGATGAGATGAAAGGACATCTCTTTAAAGAAACATTTCCTAAAGGCAAAATTTTCTCTCTCTTTTCACTGTACTCCTCAGTCCCAACAAACTTCTTCGCAAGTTGCTCCATAGATGCTCTCAAATTAAAAAGCAAGTTCATTGTCAAAACATAATTCTAGTTATGCTCAATGCTAAAAGGTTTGGTCATATACAGAAAAAAGTATAACTTCTAAGCAGCATTGATTATTGTTTGGGAATGTTGTAGACTGCTTTAAAAGTGAAAAAAGGCAGCATAACCAAAAGCTTTGTGTGTAACAAAGCCATCAGAAGTACAATGGAAGGTTTGGTCTAATTAATAATGGCAGATCTGCTATATCTGCCTGACTTTGCTCAGAGGATTTCTCAGCTCCCAACACATTTTATCACATTCATGAATATCTCCTCCTGCAGCCACAGAAATAAATTAGTTTCCTAGATAGTCTGCCACAGGACAAAAAAATATCTGCGTACAGATTTTTGCACAGTTTGATATTCATGGGGTTAACATTTGGATTTAAACAGAGATGCACCTATGTAGCCAACTTACCAGACCAATGCTCCATCTAGCAAAGTAGCAGCAGCTAACAGCCCACAGTTCAGAAGGGGACTTTACATTCAATTACAAATACTTACACCTCCAGGCAGATGTTTCTTCATAATGCTTTTTCTTGCCAGCAGGATATCAATGAAATATACCATAAAGGCAGTATCTTTATTTTAAGATACCACATGAATAAACACATTAAAAATAAGGAATCAAAACAAACCTAAATGCAATCAAGCCAAATCAAACAGTTATTTCTCTAATCTGAATCAAATTCTGAAAGACTGGCAGCCAGTACTGTCTTTAGTATCCTCTCATTCCTTGATCTCATTTGTATACTGCACTGCCTGGAGGAGTACTTTTGTACAAACATGCACATGTTTCTATACTTGGCAAATATGCAGAGATTAATGGGGGAGAAGGATTCAAAGCATCCCACCTCTTTCCTGTAACCCCAAAAGGCTCCATCTCCCTTTTCCTTATCATTGTGCACTACCATTTGTTTCTAGTAAAGTACAATTTTGCAACCTATCTCCCACTCCCCAGTCTTACCAAACAAGTTTAGAGAGATGGAGGAACTGACAGTGGTGACTACCCTCCAGTGTTAAATTTGGAGGGGACTAAACCTGCAGCTTCATGGTTTTCTCCATCTAGGGTGTTATATTTTCTGATGAGGAGTGATTACACAGAGGCAGCTTGAAAATGTCCAGGTAAAACTGGAACTGGCCCAGACTGGCACTGCACCTAAATAATTTCCAGTATAGTTGAACCTGAATCAGAGCTGAACTAAAGAAATGAGTCATTTGACTCCCTATTTAAATGCCCAAACATTTTTCATAAACGCTTTCCATATAAGTACTCTATAATCGGCATACAGATGTTTTTGTTTAATTTCACCAATTCATTACATTGTAATACAAAACTTAATTATAGTCTATCCTCCTCCAAACAGGGTGCACATTCAGAGTCCAATTTTTGAATGCACAGTGTTTATGTTGTTTCACATTTATGTGAGACCGGTTTAAATATTCCTGTATAACCCCTGTATATATATGTATATATTCCTGTATAACTCCTGTATATATATGTATATGTATATATGTATATATATGTATAACCCCTCTGACCTCTGTCTTGTAGGTGGCTCCTACAAGAGATTCTCCTCCTTCACAAGAAGACAATTTTCTTCCACTGTAATATGCACGTTTTGTGAGTGGATGGGATGCTTGAGTCAATCTGCCCAGTGATAAATTCTGGAAAAAAAAAAAGAAAGAAAGAAATAGAATCTTTATTTCTTCATGGTGTACTCACAGGAAGAAATGGTAAATTTAGAGGTAATGTTTATCCATTCTGAAAATTGAAGAAGTCCCAGCTGCTTTCCCTACAGTCCAAACACCACATTCATTACCTTTTTTTATTCTGGTCCAACACATAGCAAAGGGGTAGCACTTTACTAAGAATTGAGTGTACAATGCAGTGCCTTCAGTAAGAGGAGAACTGGCACGTCTTCAGGTAAACTGAGGCACCTGAGAGACCCAGCTGTGACTGGGGTTCAACTGGACACTTTTGGAGGCTAGATATTGACAACCACATTAAGATTCCTAGTTCATCTGAACTATTGTAGCTTCTAATGCACATACAAACATCAGCACAAGACACTGAAGTAAAACAAGTCCTGAAGCTGCCATACCTGAAGTGAGAGATTCTATTTTTACAACTTTTCAGGAGGTAGATGGTATCAACCCTGAGAGTAGCAGAAGAAAGCAATGAATGAGCAAAACTGTGGCACAAGACTGTTCTTCTTATTGCAGTAAAGTTTCCTGTTTATTGTATGAAAAAAGACTTTGACTGCAATTCTTTCTTATTTTCATATGACAGATGTACTTAATCTCTCAGCACCAAAAAACTGTGCTGTGTCACAGCAGAAAACTCACTGAAATGTTTGCTCCCGTGTCAGAAAAGCATTTTTTTTTTTTTCTACAGAAGATGCCTTCCTCTTTTTATCATTTAGTGTTCCTCTGCCTAGGATTGAGAGTGTTTTTTTAATTGGAATTTGACACTTTGAGAAATACTATCATGCACGGAACAGAACTGAGAATATCTCAAGTATTTTAACGTCAAGAGAAAGTTTCAATAACATATAAACTAAAATACCCTACAACTGAATCATAGCAATCATACAGAATTAAATACACTGGTGGCAAACAGTAGTCATTAAATATATTTCAGATACTGGTTATTTCTGAACTAATAAATTGAATGACAAGGGAGACCTCTTAGTAGTACATAATGAAATGTTTTGCAGCAAATAGTTTCACAGTAGTGTTTTTTAAAGTGCTGTTTACAGTGGTAGAGTTATTGCATTTCTTAAACATTTCAGCTGTCTTAGGTGTCTCACCAGGATATTTTTTCTATATTCTATTTGAAAAACTTAGGTATTCCAAATCTTAGGAAAGGACAGGCCATTGTTACTCATTTACACTTGAGAGCTATTAAACACATCACTTTACAGAGGAAAAAGAAGAAAAGCAGAACGATGTCTACATCTCCTTGGAGATAGCCTGGCACAATAGACCAGGTGTCAGAAAGGGCAACTAACACGTTATTGCAGTCTTCAAAACAGAACAATGATTTTTTTTTTTTAACATTATAAACCTTATCTTAGGTTTTCATCAAAAATAAAATAAAATAAAATAAAATAAAATAAAATAAAATAAAATAAAATAAAATAAAAAATAAAATCTTAATATTTTTTCCCTAATGACATCTTGAACTTTTACTGGAATTTCTGATTTTGCATTGTGCCCAGTTAAAAAAAGAAATATGGAGAAATACGTTTAATCTTTTATTTCATTTCTGTTCATAGCTTTTATAACAAGGTTTCTGGAAGAAGCATTCTAGCCTATGCCTCTAATACACAATAATGAAGTATTTTGTTTGTATGCTACTTGAACCTGAGAAACTGTATAGAAGAAAAGAAATAACAGTTCAGCCAGCTCATCTCTCTTTTCTTATTTGTAGCTTAGTTTGATTAATTGCTTATGAAACTTCTGACTCCTCCAGTGGGGCAGGACTAGAGAGGTGTCAAGATTAGACAGATTTTCCTAAGATCAGCATGCTGATTTTTATAGGGACTGATAAATACAGTCAAAAGGGATGACAGTCTTAATTCCTTTCTTTTACCCCATTGCAAAGAAACACCCTTTGAGCTGTTCTCCTTTTTCCTCTTTCCTCCCTTCCTTTAAAAGTAGGCTTTTAAAGCCTTAACAGAAAATGTAGTATTAAATAAGAAAATAAACCAAAAAATTATAAAGAGGGTGGAAAAAGAGGGAAAAAAAAACACTGGACCCAAAGCAAAATGAATTAACATGGGAAAGTTTACTCCGTTTCTCATCACCCTATCTTTAAAAAAAATTGATATTGCCCATCAAACAGTCTTCTAGACTACTTCCGAGAGGCTGACTGTTGTGAGTAAAACATTCCTAACTTATTTCACCACCAAGTGACTCTATTAATAATCAAAAATACTTGCATCAGTGAACTTACAGTCACAATGGACTTACGAGTCTGCATGGTGAAAATATGCAATTCATTGGTTAATAATAAATATATTTTAGCAGGTCATTGTGTTTATACAATTTCAGTTACCTAGCCAAGGGTATAAACAAAAACACGCTGGTTTGCAAAGCTAACCAGAGCCCACTGGTCACATTGAAAGCAACGCTCAGACACCATCAGATAATATGTGCTCCTTCACACTGTATAAAGAACAAAAAAGCCCCAAACCTGCATACTGATATGCCTTTCACTCCCAGTCAGTCCTAATGAAATATAATCTTACTGAAGATTATTTTTTTTGAATCACTGAGTATGTCATTTCAAAAAACAATACTATTGTTTAATTTAAAATGCAATGACACTGTCTCAAGAAAAAGTAAATGTACTTCCAAACTCAAATTTGAAGGAAAAATATTATTCTATACAAGCAATTGTCATTAACAAATTTCTTTTTAATAATAGCATTCCAAGGAGATCAAACTATTTGCTAAAGAATAATAAAGTGATACATGATATCTGTCCCTCTTTATCAGTTTTACTAACTACAGTAAAAAGGAATAAGTAAAATCTGGAAACTTTGAAAAAAAAAAAAATAATATCAAGTAAGTTAGTACCTAGTAATTAAACCAGCTTTCGGTCTGGTTAAAAACCCTAAAGCTTTTCCATACCGTACTCTTGAATGGTACTAAAAAAAATCTTTTGTGGAAAAAAAAAAAAAAAAGGAGCAAAAATAATTTTTTTTTTTCAGGATTTACAACTGTGAGCATACTT
>VXAA01004532.1:185922-218417 GCA_013399115.1 Anseranas semipalmata | reverse complement strand
TTTGAAAGGGTATAAAAAAAAACTTTTTGGGAAAAAAAAAAAAAAAAGGAGCAAGAATAATCTTTTTCTTTCAGGATTTACAACTGTGAGCATACTCTGTACATTACTTCACAATGCACCTGCCAGGGGTCGGAGCCCTAGAAAGGTGATGAGGTCTTGCCTTTCTCAACTTTGAAGTCTTTCTCTGACAAGTCTCAACAAAGGCTCTGGATGCAGCCATGTCACTGAAAGAGAGCTCGCTCTCTTTCATTCTGCTTTCAAAAGTTATTTCCCCTTTAAAAAGGTAACCTGAAATGTGATCAGTACTTTAGAATTTGCTAGGCTTTGTGCTAGAATATTCTGTAACGAAAAACAGTTTGGTGTTGATACATTGAGGCAGAGCTTGCATCACAGGACTATTCTTATAAGGAGACCAGAAACAGTGCTCTGTAATGGCTGAGGGCTCTCATAAATGAGTCAGAACCTGAGAACTGTTGTGGTGGGACTTGGGATCTAGTTTTGACCCCAAGCCAATATTTTAAAACCCTTCTTGCTTAATCTGGGTTCAAGTTTCTACTTATCCTGACAAATTCTTTGTATGAGCACTGTCTTAGTCCCTATCCATAAAGGGCAGACAAAATCCTGTCCATACTCACACAGAGTGGGTAGAAAATAAACACTGAAAATTCTGAGTTGCTATACTGGAGTCTATGAGTGTTGAAAGCCCAAACTGAGTTTGAAGGAGGGAAGGATCTACCTCACCTAACTTCTGAGAGCTACTGTCTGTGCTGACCATTTCTAACAGTTCACAGAAAAACTATCTACCTGACCTACGTTACATCTCTAACTCTGAATAACATGAACCATCTGCATGGGAAACTAAAGCAAAATTTGTTGTCTTGCATGGATCCTACCTCGCTCACCTAAATACACCTGAGATTTTGGGACCACAGCACTTAGGTGCATAAAGACAAGTAAGGTACAGTTTGAACAGAGAAGGGTTCCCCCACCCCAACCCAGGAACTCTGTAACTCTGAATCCCATAGTTATGCGATTCTTAGAACTGAAAATCAAGTGACACACTAACAATAAATACTGTACATTTAAGCGAAAAGAGAAGAGAAGAGAAGAGAAGAGAAGAGAAGAGAAGAGAAAAGAAAAGAAAAGAAAAGAAAAGAAAAGAAAAGAAAAGAAAAGAAAAGAAAAGAAAAGAAAAGAAAAGAAAAGAAAACACTTGGTAGAAACTGATTGTAAATAAGTGAAAGAAGAAGATTTAGAAAGAGCCAGAATGAGGGACAAAGAAAAAAGAGGCACTGGTCTTCTCAATCTGTACGGAGAATGTAAACCCCAAAAGGCAAAAACTGGCAAGATCAAATGATTTTTCTCTTTCCCTTCCACTGATCCTTTCCCTTCTAGTGCAGAGGTTCATACTTCATCCTCTACTGAGGCTAACAAAATTTCAATTTCTGGGTATTTCTAATGAATTTAACATGACATCATCACACCAGAACTCCAGTATTTTCTGCTGTGGTGTGCACTTTTCCCAGGAGGTATTCTCAAGGATAGGTCAAAACCACAAGATTTCATCAAGTTCTCTCAGCAGAAATGTCAGCATATTATTACTGGCCAAGAAAATTTATAGCAAAGTAAATATCTCAAGGGTAATTTCTTGTTCTATTAACCAAGAGAATATTATTTCCAACAAGAAGGCTGATGTGACAGAATATAGTTATAGAATTACAAAGTGAATGATATGAAGACTGAAAGATGTTCAAAAAAGTGACCCAACCATCAGCATTCTTGACATGCCAGAGAAAACTCCAAAGCTAACATCAGATATGTCAACCTGTTTAAAAAAACATTTTTCATATGGTTCACATTCTTATGTACAACTGGAAGCCAATTAGCATTGAATAAAATGAGGAACACACTTATTACTTTCCTCTATTCCTTTCTAGGAAGGATACCACATTTCCAATTGAAAAAGGAAGAAATCTACCCAGTTTAGAGCATTCTGCAACAAACTGTGAATAGGAAAACGTCTCTTCAGAAAGAAAAATGAGAAATATTTTATGATGAAATCATATAATATGTATGTTTATACTGCTTCTTTACACGTGTAAAACATGCCAATATTTGTCTTGCAGAAAAACAAATTAATATTGTTATATGTATATGACAGGCTTATCATAAAGCTTTCCCACATTGTTTTACATACCTCACTGATACAAAAGAAAATAAGTGCTCCTTTGATCATATTACTTGTCATCTGTCTCTTTAACTGAGACCTGTGCAACGACAGCTTGAACATGACAACCCAATTTCTCAGATGCTTCTAAACAGACTGCAGCAAAGGAGCAACACAGAAAGAGAGGAATTATTGTTCAAAAATGTGAACCCAGATTTTAGGCTTCAAATGAGTGGAGAAGTTGGAAGGCACATCTGAAGGCCTGCTGAAAGTAGCTTCAAAGTGTGATCAGGTTGCTCAAGGCCTTGCTCAGGCAAGTTTTGCGAATCTCCAAGGATGGACATTCCACATTCTCTCCGGGCAAGCTGTACCAGTGCATGAAATAATTGGTTTCTTGCCTCATACTTCAAAGAAGCATTCTAATTTCCAATTATTTTCCTTTATTTATAACTATTTATTTGATTTTTTTTCCAGCACTAATGAAAAAAGGAAATGAAAGAGATGCTGATAACTGTAATCATGACACTATAAATAAGTGTAAAACTCTTAAGAATAAAGCAGACATCAGAAAACCTGAGTTTATTAACTTAATTTAAACATCCTGTTATTGCAGTGTCCGATGTCATTCTTTACCATACTATTTACTTGTTCTAGAAGTCAGATATTACGCTGCATAGAATTCAGTTAATTTAATGGTTTGACAGACACTGGAAAGAAACACAGCAGCTGACTGTTTGCAAAGATAAAAAAAAATACTATCTCTATCTGAATGAAATTTTCTCTGATAACAAAAGTTTAGCATTATAATACAAACAATTTCTCTGACATTGACCTAAAAACACGTACAAGTCTACCATGAGATGTTGATCACAAGAATATGGTCAGCACAAAAGTTTAAATGTTCCCTCTATAATCACATGCCCAGTATGCTGAACCAGTTTCTATTTTATACTTTGGGTTCTCTTAGAACCTAGCTTCCCTCAGCACATTCTCCTTTGCAACTCAGAAAACATAAGGACTCTGAAGAGATGGGACAGTGTTTAAGACCCTACAAAAGGGGCAGTGCAGAAGGCAGGAGGCTGACAGTTATGCTATTATTTTGGGAATACAGCAAGTCCCTCATCTCCTGCAGAGCAAAGTATCTTTAAGAGGATGCAGCTGTATTTATCTGTATTTATCTGCTGGTTGCTACAGAGAAGTATACGAAAATGGCCTCATCTTATTCCCTTAGCAGACCCTGGCATAGGAGGATCAGTAACTCAGTAGCCCTTAAAATTAAAGGAAGACAGCTAAGTATCATCCTTCATTTTCTGAAAGTGAGACAATATCTATTTTTTTTTTTGAGTTGTCCAAAACTAATTACCGTTTTTCATATTTTCTTTAGGATTGTCTTCATTTGCTGTTGGCTTCATTTTATTTTTGAAATAGTAGGTTCTACAATGAACTTCAATGTGTAGGAAAAGGTAAAACAATGCCAGCCTTGATCAGACTAGCAAAGCGTTTAGCCTAATAACAAATACTTCGAATAAGTCATACAAAATGCTGAAATTACCAAGAGAGAGCACACGTTCCTATATCCTGCTCCTTTTAGCAATTCCAGACTACATCCTGACGCCATCAAATGTTGCAATGCACGAGCTTTCCCAGATATCCTCTACACTGGAGATGTTCATCTTTGCTCTTTTCACAGCCATCTCTCACGCTTAGCTGTGCAACTCTCTCACCATCATGTCATAGCGCTTTTTTTTTTTTTTTACAAGTTCACCTTTACTCATATTTTAACAGCTTCTGTGTTGAGATTTGTAATGCTAGTTGACTGTCAAAAACTGCATGAACATTCTCAGTATTTTCCCTTGTCTCTTCCTTGACAATTTAATATTATTTTTACTTTATTTTACATTTTAATATTTGCAGTAGCCTTTAGATAATACTTTGGCAATAAATCTTTCACATTTGGCCATGGGTCACAAACATTTGCACAGAACTGCTTTCAAACCAGAAAGGGTTTTCCAGAATGGAGGAGTGGCTGCATGGCTGGATTTTCTGTTTTTCTGGCCAATTTTTATGATTGGAGTGTTGCAAACTGGTTGCTGCTCCTTCTGCTTGCCCTCCTCCACGTCTAAGATGAAAGAAAAGTGCACATCTTCATTTTCTAGTGATTGTAGGAGGACTGTTGTTTCTGTGTTTGTTAAATGGTTAGGTGCTATGGCTTTCTTTAGTCAGTAAATTAAAAAATATGCCTTTAAAGCTAGTAGATAAATAAAATATACCTTGATTTTTCTTACTATAAAACATCAGGTGAAGACTTATCAAAGGGGAAAGTGACTAAGAGACTGTTGCTTTCTTCCCTTCTCCCTTCTGTATTACTTTGCACAGATTAAAAGACAAGTAACCACACTATATGTCTGGAAACTGAAATAATGTGCAGGTCTGCCTCTAACCTCCCCAATTACTGTTGAATTTTCAGTCAAGAACCATGACTGATTTTATAATTCAAACATCATTTTATTTTCTTTAGTTATTATTTAACCGTGGATATTTATTTTTTGCTGTTTGAGAGCCATTTTCCAGTAAAATCAAAAGAACAAACCAAACATATTGCAGGTAATCCAGTGCAAAAAGCACAGCATTAATTTAATGAGAACTCTGTTATTCTTTTGGCAAATGAGACAGTGGAGTGGCACTGACATATGTAGAACAGGGACCAGTTGGAGATTAAAATACATTGATTCATGAGTGGCAAGGAGCAGCTTAATGCAACTCACTGATAAAACTGTCACTGATCTTGCTCTCTGTCTGGGATTCCAAGAGAAAATGATGGGAAAGCCATTCTGTGCCATTAACAACAACTGAGTAAAATGTGCCAATGAGAGCTAATAATACACCTGCATGACACAGGCCATTAAGCAGCCAGTTACAACAGTCTCAAATAACACAAACAAATGAAAATGACATTTATGGTCAAACCCTTGTCTTATTAAGCTGTTAAATGCTTTTCAAAATAATTAATATGACCTGAAACTGATCATTCAAAAATTTAAACAACTGCCTTGTCTGCTTTCTCCTAGTTAATAATTATTTCAGCCAGCACTGACAAGATGTGAAACTGTGAGAAGCAGAACAGTATGGAAGGAAATGCTTTCTGCAGCAATTCAGAAAACCTAAAAGTCGGCAGAAACAAACAGAAAGGACTTCTACCACCATGAAAAGCTGCTGCCAGAACACTCTTCTAGGTATGTAAATAAAGTATGCTCTGGTGTTAAAAGCAAAGATGAATAGCACCAGAAACTATAGGAATGCAAAGTATATGCAGCATCCTATTTATCCTTTCTTTTCCAGCTGCACAGGAAAGGCACAAGAATATTTTCTGATCTACTGAAAATGATTTTTTTTTTCTTTTTGGAATAACAAATATGTCACAGTTGTCCCCTCTGCATACAAGGAGCTGATGCAAGATCTAGTTAAAAGGATTTGGAGATACCACTCCCATGGTACTGGTCATCTTTCCTGGGTCTTTATGAGGAATTTCACTGCATTCAGCTTCAGATCACAGGACAGAAAAAGACAAATTCTTGAACAACTCCTCGAAGGCATGTGATGACCACTTATATATGCAAAACCAAATGAGAGCTGTTTGCACGGAATGTATTATGTCTTCACATATTACGTCTTCTAAAACCTCTCAGAGGGAGAGTGTTGACAGGACCACGGATGGACAGCAAGCCCTCTGTGAGGTTATGGGCCTCCTCCTGTCTCCTGAAGACTGCACTGTCAGCATCCTTGGCCCATGCAAAGGATGACACCGTTCTCATTCCTCTATGAAGTGAAAGATTATCTGCTCCTCCTGGTCTCATTCCAGGCCTGGGAAAATCAGTTTACTTACTCTAGCTAAATTTCAGAATCAAGATGCCTGGAGATCAGCATCCAGAGAAAAGAAGGCGATGCACAGCTGACACCACCATGATGCGGATCTAATAGTACTTGGATCCTGGGGGGGAGGGAGGTTCTAGGTCACAAATGATTCATGAGAAGCAAGACTAACCAAAGCCAGTACTGTAAAAAACAAAGGCAAACCCTTAATTAAAGTAATGTTCTCTGAAGCATCGTAAACATCACTGCAATTACTATGTTTAATCTCTCCCATAATATGCTCTAGGTTTCTTTTTGCATAACTCTGCTCACACCAACTAATATTCAAAATCTTCTTGCAGCAAACAAGATTTATAAACTAAACATATGGGTAACTAAATGCCCAATTTAAATAGTTCCAGCACTGCAATTTAGTGCCATAGTTTTTCAAACACTGTTTTAAAAACGTTTCTTAGTCATCTTTGTTGTGAGAAATAATGATAAAATGTTTTTATTAGAAAAGCCTAGACTTTATTTCAAGCTAAAAACAGTTCAGACACTGTAATGCAATCTTATTCCTTTAAGTAAAATGACAAATTTATGAGCCTTTAAAATGCACTTTACAGGCTACTTTTTCATTAGGAAAAAAAGTGCTAAAGTCATAACTACAGAAATTTCTGCATTAATTTCCAAATAAGAGCCTTATTTTTCATTGAAACAATCTAGGTTGGTGAGTATCTTGACTCTAAGACAGAGAGTTCAGATATAACCACTTTGGTTACAGTGGTGTAAATACAGATCAACTCCAGTCATTTGAAAGATGTACTAGATTTACTAGAGTAAAAGAAGCAAGCAGAGGACAAAGCTTGTGCACATTCCTTAAAACAAGGAGATACAATTCAGATCTATTTTACTGTGCAGATTGTTACACAACATAATCTACTAGCTTCCCACTTTTCCCATTTACAAGCCTATTAAATAATCGGTTAAGTGAGAGGTGCTTTAATTGACTTTTCTTGTTTTCTTCTATTGCAATGTCATCTACTTGGTTTAGTTCAAGTGCATCTTTATCATTCTACTCAAATCCAGTTGCCTTGCTTTTTTCCCTTGGCTTACATCTTTTTTTTTTTTTTTTCCTTTTTTTTTTTTNCTTTTTTTTTTTTTTTTTTTTTTCTTTTTGCCTTTGTCAGTCTGGTTGCAGATTCTCTTGGGTAAAGACCAGCTGTTAATATGCACAGCATCTCCCCCTCTGTAATCAGTAGTTCTGAAAGGTTGTTACTAATGTTCTCGGAGGACTACTACAAATCATGAATAAGTAGGAAGCCTACACCATTTCAGGAAAGCTCTGCAGCTGCTAGGATATTAGATCACCTCCTTTTATTTTCTGCTCTTTGCACATCAGTTCATACACTAGTGGCAAAATAAAATCTTGGTCATGTATACGCCATTTAACCCAAAATGATGATGTTGAAATGTCTTCCTGTTTGACTCAACCGGGCCTGCCTTTTTTCTTAATGTTGTGCTCAAATCACTACATTCTGCAACAAAAAGTGAAACCATCTTGCTTACCTACTTGTTCCCTTCAGGGACACATCTCATTAAAAGCCCTTCTGGTGCAGTATACTCTTTCACAATCCCTCCAAGGAGATGTAAAAACAATCTGATACTGTAGCTTTTGCACTGTCTCAGAAATCAGTACCAGGATTCCTGATATTATTTAAAGCATCCCTACTTGGAAGCAAATCCCTTTAATGTGCCAAGTATTTTATGAATTATTAATTAGCCCATTACACTTTTGCCTGCAACGGGAACATAAAACAAGGCAAAAGTACATTGAAAGGTGAAACTCCAAGTGGTTCTGCCTGGCAAGCCAAAACTTAAAAACTGCATTTGTATTTACAATAAAACCTCTCTACTAACCAACATTTTTAGATATAGTTTTACCCGAATCATTAAAGTGTATATATAAACTGTACATCTATGAGGGTTCAAAAGCTTATGGTACCACAGCAACGCATAGACCAGAGAGTGGACTCAAATGGGAAGAGAACAAAGATGATAGACACGTTTAGATAAAGCAAAGCCACAGTGTCTAAAAATCTCTGCACAATATTGTAAATGGCTTTCTGAACTGATCTATTCAATCTGTGTTGTCTAATGAAATATAGCACTTATCTGAACATTTTATCATAAGCTTTGGTTATCATAAGCATTGGTTAAAAGGGTTTGGCTAAATGTCTAATATTGCTGATGGTATTCCCATGACATATTTCACTTCACAGATTTGCAAAGATAATAGTGTGGATAAATTCTAGGTATTTCAGACTCTGGAAAGCACACTTTGAGAGGGAAAAGACAGATTATTAAACAGAAAAGGCCAAGAGGGTAACTCAGTTTATAATAGAAATAGTGAGAGTAAGAAATAATTGTGCCATAATTAAAGAAAATAAAACATGTCATCATATTTCTAGGTGGAAAGAGCTGGAAACCAATCACATTTGGCATTAATAGTTCCAGTGCTGTTGTGCAGTATAAATCTTACAAACTAGAAATAAGGGTTGTACTTTTAGGAAAAAAACATTTAGCTGTTCACACTGAGACTTTGCAAGTCTTTCCCTTGCTTCAACCTCCTCATTAGTTTTTAAAATTTAGATAGAGTTTTAATACTCTTATAACAAATGCATTTATATGCAGTTCAGTGTTCACCAGATTGCATTTGTTTATAAGGTCTATAGATTATGTTTATATAACACTGAGAAAAATAACCATCCCTGGCCTTGGAGGCAATGAATAAAAAGTACTGTAAGAACAGAACATATTTTGTACAATTAATAACCTGTCATTGTCAATGAACTGTTCAACCAATTAAAAAGGTCTTTTAAAAACTGTCAGCAACAACAAACAGTTGTTTGCCCAGCTATATTCTGGTTCCACTGGAATTCTAAATGCAATTTGATTTGCAAAGGTATCAAGAAAGCCAAGACCAAAATCACATTTGACTAAATCTAAACACATTGTGAAGCCTATGTTCTTCATGTGACCAGGTTCTTGGCTTATCTGTTCTGTATAAAATGCATCTTGAGACTCTTATTCAGGTTTAATTTGGACAAAACTTCAGTTAGCATCAGTGAAACATGCATGGATAAGAAATGCTAGATTGGCCTAGTATTCGGCCTAGTATTTGGTCCCTCTCGGATTGTAAAAAAAGTAAACAATTCAGACAATCATTGAGGATATTTATCAATGACAGATTAAAATTTAAAATTGGTATTGATGACTAAATGCTACTGAAATGTGTGGTTTTAATGAGTTCATATAAAGACGTTTTTATGCTCATGTATACTGCCATTTAAATATCTCTAAAAGACTCAGAGCAGAAAAGTGACTGATGGCAATGTAATCACGGTGAACTATCCTTTAGTATTATCGTTTCCTAAACTAGTTTACTAGTTACGCTAGAACTGACTCAATTTGCTTTGAGGGCTAATAGCTGAAAAGTTAATGAACATTGCCTTATGCCTTTAGCCTACTATCAGCTTTGGCATGAAAAAGCACATTAAAAGGGAGAGATATATAGCACATATAAATAATTCACTCTCTGTATCACATAGCTCAGTCTGTATTATATGGAGGCCCATAACTGCATCAAAATGAGTTAAGTTACATATATTTATAAGCACTACAAGAAGTCTCATCTGCTTATCTCATGCAGTGGAACTGTTTATTTCAACCTTTCTAGTTGATCCCAGAAACAGGTGAAGAAGATACTAACTGAAGAAAAAAAAACTCATTTAATCTCTGGGGTCTCTCACTATTAGTTACTTATAGAGCCACAAGTGCATTTTTCTTGTCCAAGCACACACAGATGCAGAGCTCCTCTAAACAAAGTAAGGTGGCACCTTGTGTCTTCAAGAACAAGGCAGCAAAAAAGAGTAAAGCACAAAGGAAAGATGACCTTACAATTAAAAATTCTGAACAAAAATGGAGTCATTCTTCAGTGCTGAGCTTGGCCACAAACCTCCACTATAATTCTAAAACAATCGATTAAGGTCCAAATTTTGTCATTGCCCATTAAAATGTTACCTCACCCTTTGCACAACTCTATTTGAGCCTTAAATAAAAGACTTCTGTAGCTGAAAATGCAGAAAAGTGCAATTCTCTCTGCAACTCAAATAGGAATAGAACCATTACCTGAATAACAGACTTGCCTGCCTTGCCCTTTTAGATAGGAATAGGATAATCTATTAATTAACAACCAAGAAAGTCTCTTTCCTAGAGAGGTGAGATATTTGTTCGTATTTACAAACATGTTTACTTCTTTAAAGTACTCCCCAAATATTAAGCATTACTCTTAATTTGCAAAATTAAAAGCCGGGTACATGGCAATATTTCCCAAGCAGCTGGTACAGCAGTTGGAGATTCTGTTCCCACTATATGGTGAAAAGCACACGCCAGCCACAAGAGTCAATACATCTCAACAAAAAAGGCAAGAGGCTCCATTTTGTTCACAAGCAACTCAATATGAAAGTCATCATTCCCTAAAAATGTCCAATTGTTCTACAATTTGAAGTATTTTGTTACAAATCTCTTCCTGACTCATAAGCTCTCACTGAGCTGATCACCCATTGCATAGCAGATCTCTGTGCATTTGAGCTGCTCCCTTGAGCTACCTGCTTTCACATCTTTCCTGACTTTTTAAGGTGCCCAGAAGTTGTCCAAATCAGCACTCAGTTACGTGAGCTACTTCGGTTCTGTAATTCCAGTTATGCCATAGCCCGGTCTACCCACAGTCCTGTGCATGCTGTCCTTTCTAACCTCATCTCATCTGCACATTTTGATCTCCAGCCTCCTAATTTAAAGCACTTCCTACTCAATTGTTGTATTGCTGCTAATGAAATTTCACAGTAGATTTTTCTTCCCTCGGTGTACGAAAGTGATGTGTTCCCAAAGTAATAGTTGTCTCTGTATGCTGCTCCAAGCTGGTGAAGCAGTGGTTGCTGTTATCCAAAGGACAGTGTCAGATGCATGTAAACCTGGCTCAGCAAATTGTTTTTATTTGCACGTGAAATGTGCCCAGAATTATTCTGTTTTTCTTAGTTCCACATCAGTAGCTTTCTTTACAGAGCACGCTTGACAGGAATTTTACTTCAGGATTTCTGGTACTTTTGGTGTCTGCGTAATTCACTTACAGATAAAATTCAACACTATTATTTTCACGTTAATATTTGTTTTTGTTACTATGACAATCAAACATGTAACATTTACCTTTAATCTTCATTGTATGGACAGCCAGGCTGGACAGGTTTCAATAGGAACTTTTTCCTGTTCAACCAACATCGTTCTTCTTCCTCCCCTACCCCGCTCCTCAGCCCCCAGGTTATTTTTCTGATGAGGAATTTTAAAACCTTTAGTCTGAAGTCAAAAGAAGGTCATCATGCTTAAAACACTAAGGGGGAAATTTCTGACATGCTTAGTTTCCGAGAAGCCCGTATTGGAGAACTAGACCATTTGCACAGAATGATACACTGTAAGGAGGGCATAACTTAGGCCAAGTCAAACACAGAAGTAAGCTATTTCTTCTCTTAAGCACCAAACAAGGGAAAATCAGTACTTAACCTTTAGCATTTGCTATTTACCTTAAAATCGTGGCTCCACAGGGAGAGTTGCAACTTTTCCCCTGTAAATGTAACTTTGGAACAGAATGGCCTTGAGTTGTCCCCTCTTCTCCCTGCAATGCTGGAATAAAATAAATAAAAATTTATTGAATTTTTATAAACTTACAAAAAAATCCTCAAGGAAATGGACTAAATAAAACAAAAACAAAATGATTGTTGAGCACCCTCTCTTTGAGGTACTTGATAAAAAGTTTTCCTTTACATTTCTGATGAAGTAGGTCTCACAGCTGAAACAAACCTGTTGCAAACTCGTCCACTTACTCTATCCCATGCATTTATGAAATTCTGTATACCTCTATCCTTACTTGAGGACTACATAGCTATTACTTAAATACTTTGTACGCACTTGTGCTCTTTAGGTCAACATGTATCTTGTATTTAGCAATTTTTGTCATTCCAAAACCATAAGGACATGCTGCTGCTACGTGCAGCCTACGATGCGTTTTCTCCCTAAGCAGCCTTTGCGCACACACACGGGTCTCAGAACAACAGGGGTTGCTCCCAATGAGGGGGAGCACGCAACAAGTGCAGGAAGAGTCCTAAGCAGGTGACAGCGGGCACGGTTACATTCACGTGTATTTTCAAATAGCTCCGTAAAAATGAAGTAAATGGAGTTTAAAACACTCCCAGCTGCTTCTGTTTAACATTTCTTATTTCAAAACCTGGGTTCAACCTTTTTTGCTGTTGTTTTTTTAATGAGGCACCAGATTTTCAACAGAAGTGCGAATGCCAAAATGTTACAGTCAAAACCCCAGAAGATTTCAATTTATAAATCCTGCCACAACACATCAACATTGTTGCCTTGACTGTGTTCACATTCTCCTAGTGGAAGAATCCAGTACTTTTTAAAGGATGTACCTGACTCAGAAGAAGCTACAAAGCTACACTGACTGTGAAACGGGAACAAATAAAATTAAATATTCGGCTTTTCAGATCAGTTTTTGAACATTTTTTACAGGAATCTATTAGAATTTAATTAACCAAAGCTAATTCCATCTCTGTGTTAAGATAAAGATTTTTACTTGTGTTCAGAGCACACTGGCTTTGTTGCAACCAGAAAAATCCTCTGAGATCCATAGCTCCGTTCCTCTACATACACGTGCACAGAACCAGTCTGCTAAAGAATTCAAAATGTCCTCTAACCACTCTGCTATCCAGCACCCTTTTTATGCAAAAAGTACTAAAATGCGATGACATCAAGAATCTACATTCTATTTCATGTACCAACAATGCTATCAACCTTGACTTGCTACCACTTGAATTCTAAGTTTTTTTTTTTCCCATGGAATTCAGTGAAAATTGTTTTAACGTGATCTATTATGGCTGAAGCCTTATGTAATAACCCAAACAATTGCTGATAAGCAATCACGCATTAGAAAAACCTGTCTTTATCTACTCCAGTGCCCCAAACTGTAACCAAAATTTCATTTTAAAACAAGCAATCAAGAGCTGAGACTGGGAACGGACTGTGAGGTCCTGAGTAGCAACAACAGCAAAGGAAGTAGTAATTCCTAAAAGAAGAACAATCCGTAGCTTTTCTCTCTCTCTTTTTTTCTTTGCGTTAATTTTGATATTCATCAAATTGATAAGCTACAAAGACTGGTGCAACTGAGCACACAGATACCTTAACACCAGCATCTCCAGCTTCCACCTGAGTACTGACTTGAAACACCACTGTTTTTCCCCAAGTCAAGAGCAGACACTGAGAATTATGACTATACAGAAAATTTGTAATGCTTAGATCAAGACTGAAGGATGACTAAGAATTATTATGAGAATTTACAAAAAAGAACAAATGAACAAAATACCCTGGTATCTCAATGAAGGGCCTTATTTTTTCTAGACAATTATTTATCCTATATAGATTAATAAACCAAGATTTCATTAGCATGATTAGTAATTTGGGCACAGTTTGAAATGATGACATCAAAAATTTGAATGATAGTTCATATTTCTGTCAAATTCCTTTTATGAATTCAAGACCCTAGCATATTTTCATGAAGCAGTTTTAGACCTCCAGATTGTTCATCACACATTATTCACCATGAAATTTCTAGTTAATGAAAATGTGTCAACTAACTGACTTTCAAGCATAACGTGAAGACCATGTTTTTCTCAAGGTATTACTGAAATTTGTGGGAGAAACTGTTGGTTCTTTCTTTATAACATAGCTTAGTTTAGTTGGAAACTGCTCATTGGGTCCCAACTTGATTTTAAGAACCTAATTGTACCCAAAGTTTGCAAAAATCTACAAAACACGTCTGTCTATAAAAAATGAAACCAAATTTCTGAAGTAGAACTCTTATGAGAATATTATGACTACACTTTCAATCACATAACTCCACTTTCATTGCTCCTTCCATTACTTCAGGATTTAAATCTGCATTTAGAATTTAAAGTGGATGGAGATCTCTAGAAACCTATACTTGAAGACTGGGCCAAATTCTAAGGAAAATTTGAATTCTGAGAGTACCAAAGATTTATTTATTTATTTAGGATAATAAAATATATCAATTAGAAATAACAGAATTGAATCAATGTAGAAGGGGAAAAAATCTGAATATTAAAGGAACTGTAATGAATGGTATTATAATTTATGGAACTGATGGTAAAAGCATACTTATTTTTAAGACTAAAGCAGAGAGCAATAAGAACTATAAAATGGACTAAGCTAAATTCATTCATTTCTCTAAAGAACCCTAAAACCTAGCTTCCTTTTTCATTTCTTCTTAAGAAGAGCTATACAAGGAGAAACACAAATCTACACTGAAGGCCTGCAGTTTGGTCTTTCCACATTTTGAAATCTTAGATAGAGATTAAAAATCACTTTTGTTCTGAAGGACCCACAGTGCTTCTTTTCATCGGAGTAATCAGCCCATAGCATAGTTATATTTTCAGTATCCCTGTTTCTGTAGCTTTGAGGTAATCTAGAGACAGATCATGAAAGGACTATTGAATATCATTCAAGAACTGTTAAAAGCAAGGCTTCTCTCTACATTTCTTGTCTTTCAGTGAAAACAAGCACTTGGAAATAATATCATGGATATAATCAAGTATGAGGGAACTTTCACGCTTTATTGAATATCAGCTGGAAGCAATCACCTCTCACAAATACACAGTAACTCAGTCTAATGCTAATAAGATGTAAAATGTATCAAATTAAAATTCTTTAGAAGATTTTTTCCAAAGCATATCTGCATATCTCAGATGACCATGTCTCAAATGAGTATTAGAAAAATCTCAGGGTGAGGTAACCTCACTTTTCTCCATACCCAACCATCTCTTCCGTCAGCTGCATGCAGAGACAGCAGCTCAACAGTTGTCTCTGTGCAACAGACCTTGCACAGATCTTTGAAGATAGTACAGGAAAGCAGATTGTAAAACGAGGAAAAGCTTCTGATGTTCTACTTAATTTCTCTTTACCCTCATTAAAAAAAAAAAAAAACCCTACCCAGGAACATCAGAAAAAAAATTAGATAAAAAGAATCAGATGGCTGCAAATAATTTTTGTTGAAAACAAAATAGTCATTGACAATAATAAACGTGTTTCCTGAAAACAAACAGTGGCCAGAAATGTACACAGAATGTTCAGTTAATTCACCCCTTTATGGAAGGCTACAGTATGCTAAATGAACACCTACTGGAGAATGATATAGCATTGAGCTACAGGAAAAAGACGCATTTCTATTCCTGTGGCATTTCTCTGGGAAAAACAAAACAAAACAAAACAAAACATATAAGATTTGTTTCTCCTCTTTCAGTTTACAGACAGATGTCAAATATTTTTAACTTTCATTGATCTTCATCCAAAATGACTGAGTTTAAATAAAGGTCAACTAAAAAAAAAATCAGATGAAACACAAGCATTATCACCCAAGGAATAACAAAAAAGAAACACTGACTGAAGAAAATTGGAAAATTAGCATCTCAATAGAGTTATTGTGATTTCTATTCAATTTACTAATAATACACAGGAACTTTAATATAACTTACAGAGAAACATTATCCAATGTAGGTTTCAGAGAGATGACTAGACTGATTTTACAAAACCATCTGTCCAATAGAAATGAAAACTATTCTTAACTGGCGCTTTAAAACCTCTGTTTGTACAGACCTTCAATAATCTTTCTCAAAACACAAACGCCATTTTTATGTAAGGATAAGAGAGCATGTTTTTTTAAAATGAATTTCTAAAGTTACAATATGACACTATTACAAAAGCAAATTTAGTGTGCTTGAATACTCGAATACTTGGATTGTTAGCAAGCCTCTTGCTCCAGCAGCTCTTATTTGCAAGTCCTACATGAATCAAAACAATCATATTTCCAAAAGACTGACTGGAACACACTTCCTGAAACTTGACTTATTGTCCTGTGCATCTCCTGCTCCTTTGATAAATTCTGGAAAGAGCTTTTACAAATAGATAATTTCTATTTAATGCTAGCCTAAGAACTGTCACACTAAATTTACATTAAATTTGTGGGCATGCTATTGCAGCTGTAGCATACCAAACACCAACACTACAAACACTGCAGAATTAAGCTCCTTCAGGATTATTTCCATCTGAAAACACTGTGCCTCTCCAAATCCATATTTGCGAGCATAATTTTCTTATCTTTCTCAGTCTGAACTGGACTTCATGTTGACACCAACATACCTTTTCAAAATCAATACCATTAGTTGTAATTGTGCTGCCACAAGAGCAGTCTCATATTATTATTTCTAAGAAGTGTCCATCTTACTCTTTTTTTTTTTTTATCAAATCATCTGAATGCTATACAACACCTAATACATATATCCTCTATTGTACAAATGTATTCTTTTTGTCGCTTGACTGCAGGGTGGGACAGAGGTGTTAAGCACCAGATATAATAAAAGATGCTGATAAAACAATGCATTAAATTTCCCTATGTAACCAGAATCCAGAACCCTGAACGTGGTGCCAAGGCTCCCAATGGAGGTCAATGTAAGGGTATGGCAGAATTCATTTTTGACTGCTGAGCTGCCTAAACATTGTGTTTGGTGGGATAACCACCAAATAAGGACTGAGCGAGGCCAAGCACACCTCTGAAGTATGAGGTAATATCTCTCAACCTTAGATCTGCAAGTCCAGGTCTCCTCCAAAAAATGTGCCTTTTGAAAGATGGAAGGAAGAACCATTTCAGGTGACAGTAAAACACCCAGCGAGGACATGGGAGAACCAGGAATCACCTCTGTTTTTCTAAGATACAAAAGCAAATATTTTCCCACCTTCTAGCATAGCTTGCATGAGTATGACTCCAAGTTGTTCTGCTGAACCTGAAGACAAGAGGACAAGTCAATACAAAACCTTATTTGTATACTGAAATGCATTCAATTTGACATGCAGGATTAGTTTGTTCTTGCAGTTTTGCTTGGGTGATTATAGAAAAACAGGAGGAAGACACAATCCATTTATGCCTTTTTTCCCCACAGATCCTCTGCCACAGCAAGTGTGAAAACTATCTATTGAATCTCTGCTGCATTAGCCACAAAACATACTGAATCTCCTTTGCAGCTGAGTGATCCTAAAGGACCACATCCAAACGGAGCATGTTACAGTCAGTTCCTTAATACTGTATCAGAGTTAAGGCTGGCTGTAAGGGAGCTGGTTCTGGTTTCCCACTGGCACGCAGGTTCCCACATTTAGGCTGCTGGACTGGGCAATTTCCCTGCCATTTTCAGTGCGTCCTCGCCAAGCCGATGCCAACATTCCTCTCAAACCCAGCACAGGACTGGCGCAGCCCAGCAGGTATGACTTTTGCCGTTGCCAGCAGAAGGCCAGAGGTTTGCATTGCCCTGGCAGAGCAGGGCCCCGGGAGCTGCCTGGGGGGGCTGGTTCTGGCCCCGGGCTGCCACCCCCCGGCACCTCCCGCGGGAGCTGCCCCGGCAGCCACAGGGCAGCGGGTCACGTAGCCGGCAGCTGTGAACCGCATTGCTAACCAAGTACTTAGCGATGCAGAATTAAATTGCCACTCTAATGATTTACCTGTGATGTTACCTTTAATTGAATACACCCTAATTTCCTTCACATGAACTTAAAATACAGCATACTTCCAAATGACTCAAAAGCCCTGTTCTGTTAATTAAGACCTACAGACCAACATGATGTATTAACTTAGGACTGGACAATTAGCTTTACATTATTATAGGAATGGAACTGTGTTAAATGAGCAAGGAGAGCATGTACCTTGTGGCATGTTGACACCCCAATCTATTTCAGTGATCCTGGTGTAATATTGCTTTCAGAGAATTTACTGTAGACTTATGTTGGTGTTGATTAAGATCAGAATTTGGACTCTGAGGTTTAATCTACCTTGTTTTGTGTACATATTTCATTATAACTGAGCATAAATTGTTATTCAAGTATTTCTATTACATAGCAGTGACTAAAATGCTTCGAGTTTAGTTACAGATTTTAGAATGCTGCATTCTGCTAAAAGTACTAAATGATGATTTTGTATTTTATTCATGCTCACACTTGAGAAAACCATATGTCCAAAAAAGAGAAGGAACATTTAGAGAGGGGCAATTTCTCACTCTAATTTAACTAGGGTACTTGGTTTCATTTCCCTGAGCCTGATCCTATGCCTACTAACACAAACTGATCATTCTTGAAAGTAGAACTAATGAGATCTTTTCAGTGTTTAAAAATGTTACACAAATATTTCACTTTTTTTTTTCCTTCCCCATAGAAGCTAAAAATCAAATTGTGTCATGACTACTAAGTGAATTGAAGCTTAGATAACAACATAAAGTTTTAGCTACATAAGATTTAGTGTTATAGAAGTAATTTTGGCATGTTAAAATTTGAACTTGTGAAATACAATACCCAGTTTTTAAAATCACATCTTATTTGTGTCACTTTAGAAGCTTTCTACTATCACTAAGAGAAAGATCTTTCTGGTATAGGATAAATTCAAATTCAATTTCCAGCTATGGTCCATCAATCTGAAGAAGCCAGGATTTTTATGAAAGTAGCTCATCATCTGAGGAAGCATAGGCAAGGCATGTTTCATTTCACAATACTGCAAGTCCCTGGCAAGTATTCCTGACTTAAAATATGGTGGCTTAAATAAAGATACGGATAGTATAAACAATTCTTCTATCCATTTGCAGCCTCTAAGAAATGTAGTTGTTGCTTCCTGAGCAGATCTTTAGCTGGTTTCAATTGCAGCTACTCAGTACATCACAGATATGAGGACCTTGGTCCTGCCCATGGTCTGGAAAGTCACAGTCTGGGAGACTGCTCAGAGGCAGACAGTGGCAGCACCACAACTCAGTATCCCCAGCAGGTACCAGGTCCCGCATGCTCACTTGGTCTCAGAGACTGTTCACAGCACAGATGAAACTATCTTACAAAAGAGAATAAAGGAGAACTAGTACCCAAGGTTAAATGTCCATCAGTATTGGCCACATACACAAGCCAGCAGATCTTGAAAAATTATGAGACCCAGCATCTTCAAGCTCTATTTTCTTAAAGATGCATTGCTACCTTCAGTGTGCACATACTGGTGTCCCTTCCCACAACACTGCCTTAGCACAGAACATTTCTCGGGGCCCATCGCCCCTGCTGGCAGCCCTGCCATGCACGGCCAAGCACTGGGAGTTTCCTCCCAGGTGGGGGGCGAGCTAGGGAATTTGTTAGTGCCTAGGAAAGGTTATGCTTGCAATTCTTTTGGCCCTTACTCCTTGTTCTCTTTACCACTTTCTCAGACTATTCTATACCACAAAATGCTGAGCAGCATAAAAAGTATCCGAAACAGTACATAATCATTCTTGCAGTGTTGTACTGCTGAACTGAGCAGAGTCCAATCTGTCTGTGCACATTAGTCAAGCAATGTTGCTGAAACTGGAAAAAAAAAGATTTTATTTCTTCTCTTTGAAAAATATTTGTGGACAGCTCAGAAAGTTAACACACAGTACAGATATAGTTAGAGACACCACCACAAGTAATCACCATTGCCTTTACAGGGAAAGGCTTAGACTAAACTCATTCAGTTAAATACATGGAAACTCTCTTTTGTGTCAGGATGCTACCAGAGCCAAGCGTATGCTATTTCCAAAAGCTCCAAGCACAAATAAGGCCCCTTGACTTAGAAGGATTGCTTTTCACATGACGTGGCAGACAAAGGTCACGTCTCTTTTGCAAGTGGCACCTTCGCAGGTATGGCAGTGACCAGTCATCACCGCGCATCGCCTTGGACACCATCTGCACTGCATGCAGGGTGAGGCTTACTCCTGGTACTTGCCACGTAGCCCAGGGCGGGATTCAGATTTGGGTCACCAACTCTTTTATCAAAACGTCATAACACCACAAGCTGCCGTGAGACCTTCAACAAACCTTACCCTCAGGCACATGTGCTTCCTCAGAGCATTGTCTTGATGTACACGCAGCAAAAGTTTGCTCAAACTGGGAGATATTCCAGGTGCTCCAAACACATATACTTACTAATCATTCTCTAGAAATGTATGGAGATATAAATGTGAAAATAACATAGCTTACATTAGATCACATTATATTTATGGATGCAGCCTCAGAGCCACAGAGCAGTAATTTACTAAAAAAAAAATCTGTGGGAAAAATATGCTTCATAGAAACCAGGGGTCAGTTGCCACAAGTAACCATCTTCATCTTAAGTGAGCAGTGTTAACCATTGAATCAGGTTCAACCTGAAACAATGAGGGTATGAAATACAGCTTCTAAAAACACATCATCCAACTATTGGAAACAGATTAGAAAACAAAATCAAAATCCAAACAAAACTTTTTTTTTTTTTTTTTAACACGACAGAAAGATTTGGTACCTGTAAATCATCTCATGTTTTAATTTTGTCCTCCTTATTCATAAAGAATATATCACGTCATTCTTATTTAGACAAAGGAAAACTCATAACAGCAGCCTTTTACTTAATACTTAACTAAGCATTTTAAGTAATTTCTTAATTTTCTTTAATGTGTCTCTTACAGTCGCAATGAGCCCCAAAACAGCCACCTTCTCGTCAGTCCTGACAGTGTTGCTGTTAATTCCCCATTTCTCTCTCAGTCTGCCCTTTCAGAACTCCCTGTTGTTTTCCCTCCTAAGCACATACATTTTTAATCAACATCTAAATCACATGTTTATTTTATCAGTCTCCAGACCACACAGGTCAACCTCAGTTCAACTCTGACACTTTCTGTTCTGGACAAAACTCGTTACAGTTTTTGGCTATCTTTTACAGAAGCAGATGCATGTCCGTGTGTACCTAATAGCAAATGAAAAGGACCAACATGTCCCTCCTCATTCCTAATGATACAATGGTCAGTGTATTTCCAAATCTTCTAATTAGTGCTCCTGAGGTTTCAGAAACATGTAGCGGCACAGTCAGTCCAAGGAGCCGCTTGTTCTTTGTCAGCCCTGCCACAGCACACCATTTCTTCATGCCTATTCAACGGTTTGTGCTCTACACTGCAAAACAGATTGGAGACTTAAAGGCTTTTCAAAAGCCCCCTTTTCCTGTCCACTGTTTTTTATTTGGTTGGTTAGTTGGTTGCTGTTTAATTTCAGAACCACAGCAGTTCCTTGCCCCTGTTCTCGCATGGTTCCACAGCGGATGGGATAACACACAGACGTGAACAAGCAGATGGAAACAGGGGAGGGACAGAAAGGAAAACCAGCAGCAGAAGACACTCAGTTCGATGTCGCTGCCCAACGTTTCCAGCTACAGCCTGGGGCATGGGCAGCATGCAGCCTACCTTGACATTAGGAACAAGACATTGTACTTCACACAACAAAGATTTAAAAAGCCAACTGGATATTGGCTTATATGGTTTAGGGTACTAAAGTACACCAGGTGGTAAAAGGCCTACCAAATTCGAGCCTGCAGAACAGCAACTTCCCACCCTACATCCCTGACACTCAGTTATGGTTCACCAGCTGGGGACGCCCACACACTAGAAAACTCTTAGAGCAGTGAATCAATTTCTCACCCCTGGTCACGCATTAACAGGCAAGGTTACTTAGCAGAATATGAACCTAGATGCCCATCCACACATCTCTATCAAAGCCAAGAGGACTTCTATGTCACGAGTGCTTATTTAAAAGCCTCAACTCTAACAGGTGAAGCACTGTCAGGGTGATTTCTCCTTTTAAATCAGGGTTGTTTTCCATGTTAACTGAAGTGCTAAAAATCAAACAGAAAACTAAAAACTAACAAAGTAATAATGGACTCAAAACTTAAAAATATTCAAAAGGTTTTTTTGTTTTTTGCTTTTTCTGTTTTTCCCAATAGACATTACCAGGAGGTGAAAAAGAAAATTAAATCTAGGCAAATGTGTCCAGCTTTCAAAAACAACAACAAAAACATATTGTTTCCTCTTCTGTTTCTGTGTATTAAGGATATGTACCGACTTCATGGAATTACTCCAGCAAGCTGTGAATGATGATGCATGAAATGAAAAATCTCAGTCCAACGCACAGAAAGAATACAGAGAACAGTAGGCTGTCGACACCTTCTAGAGCTGAATGGTTATACACCACATCTTCGCTGAATGCAACCATGCTGAATTCAGGGACAAGAGAGGGGCACCGCCAGGTACCTCTCGGACAAACAGATTCCAATTTTGCAAGACAGAACTGAATAATTAATTCAAAACTTTTTTTTTTTTTTTAATCTAATTGAGCAATATTTTCTGTCTCAGTTGCAGGCAGTTGTACACGGACTCAGCTGGAAGCTTTCCAAAATGATGCATGACATTCCTCTATTAGAATATCGGTCAGAATAAAATAGCTATTCATCACCTATATTCCACACATCTCTATTTTGCTCATCTATTTGATTGGAAGAACAGGCAAATTCCAGATAACAAAGAGACAAATGCTTAAACTCTCTTTGTAAAACTTCAGCCACTGACTACAGTCTCAGACATGATGCAAAGACTCATCTTGTATAAAAATCCAGTTCATAAAGAAGGTTAAAATTTTCACCAGCAGAAGACAAAAAAGACAAAAAAAAAAAAAAAAAGAGAGCTTCGGATGAACTATGGGAGCAGAGGCTTCAAATCCCAAGAAGGTACAGCACATTCACTTCTGCAAGTCAACTTGTCAAGAAGATTATATATGACTAAACACTTGCAAAGAAAAAAAAAAAAAAAAAAGGGCATTCTATTAAAAAAAACAAAAAAAAAAAAAAAAAAAAAGTGAATTCTAAAAAAAAAAAAAAAAAAAAAAAAAAAAGAAATTCACCAATGCTTACAGAAGATGACAGACTGCAAAGCAAAGACAGCATAAGAAGCACAACAGATTTTTCTTCCCTTTAACTTCTTTGGTAACGTATTCTAGAGTTACAGCTGATTCCCAGATACCATGGGAATTCAGGCCTGCAGCACAGCTGATTGTTATGCAAGCTACTGAGAAGGACAACGTGAAGACTGCCTGTATACCCGTGCTATTGGTATATCTGAGGGTGCTGCAGTTTGAATCGCCATGTGATTGATTAGATGCAGGCTTAGAGCAGCTGACAGTGAGAGGTACGTTTCTGCTTTAGTTTGGAAGAAAACAGACAGGAAAGCTCACAGACTAAACAAACACTTACTTTAGAAGGAAAATTATCTTTCTTCTATGCGAGCATTCAGAAATAAGACAGTCTTCCATAAGTCTTGCAACAATATAAGCTAAGTACAATCACAGACACTATGAAGGTGCAATGCACACAAATGTAACTGCAGATCCAGTACCACATCCAGCGTACAAACCTCTGCCGGTAATATGCAACAAGACACAGATAAATAGCACTGCTTGAAATGCCAGGCAGATCATTCTCACTAAAACAAATGTTTCCCATTATTTCCATGCAGTACACAAAAACCATTTGAAGTTGTTTCAAAAATAAATTAGTAAAATTCTTAGCTTACTTAAGAAGAAGAGCACAGACAACAGTAATGAAAAAGGGGTCTGACTGCTAAAATTGTTTGTTTCTTTATTCTGTACAATAAACAGTTTCTGAAATTGCCACACCATTTTTGCTGTGCTTGCAGATCAGATAATGCATCACCCCTCAGGAAATTTGCCAGCAAAGTTCAAAGACACAAGACTGTTTCTTCTAGTCCAGTCTGAACTTTATGTGAGGAGGAAAAAATATTTATATAGCATTTAAATAATGTCCCTTTCTTTCTTGTTTGAGATTGATGGGAAGGTATTCTGGCTGATGGTTATGAATATTACTTTGCATCTCGCTTCATGTTGCCTTGATATCACCCAATAATCTGTTTTGACAGACCTGCTGAAGATGCTAGAATAGGACCTGAAGCTGAAACACCTGCTGCTTTCTTTTTTCCTTCAAAAAGCTGCTACACAGGCAGGGTTTGCTGAAAGTCTAACCAAAAGACAGAACTGGATACCGTGTATTATTCAAACAATGAGAAATCAGCAAGGCTACTCATGCTTAAATTCAAATACTCTCCCAGATCAAGATGTTAGCCAAATACCAAATTGAAGTGTGTTACCTTTCATAACACTTCTGCTGACAGAGCCTTGTATATATAAACAATTATTCCTAAGAAGTTTCATTTCCAAAAGACGCATGTATGGCTGGAATTTCTGACATTTTTCATTCCTAATACATAGGTAATCGCTATGATAAAATCCCAATGACATCAAAGAAATCAGAACAGAACCACTTGAAGACCTAGTAGGCTTGCCTTTCCAAAGAGAAATCCCAGGCAGCAAAGTCAGCACGACAAACATCAAGAAGATCTCAATTTCATCCTTACTGCTTGAAAGTTTTGCAATATTGAGTAAAAGTACTCCAAAGCATGCTATTTTTTATTTTCAAAATTAAATCAGTCACTACAATCAATTTAAGAAACAGGTAGGTTTGTTTTGTTTTGAGTGTTTTCCAGAACACTTATCTTAGGACTTTTTCCAGACTTTTACTGTGCCAACAGTCTTTCCACTGACTTGTTATAGTTTTAGATCAAGCCTCACTGTAGTGAAGCCAAAATGCATGACCTAAGAATACCATTATATCACCAAAATATGTAGGGACTGTTTAGAATAACTCTGCAATACTTAACAACGGTGAGACAAATTGATTTTCAGCACAAAAAGAGTTCAGAACACAGCTACAGCCCTCAGAAGTGAAGATGTTAAACAGAGGTAGAGTGGAGAAAATATTCAGGAATTACTTATCACTATCTCCAAGGCAAAGAGAATAGGATGGTGAAATTAAGTCATGAGAACAGGTCACAGCCAATAGATTGAGAAGAATTCTACAAGAGGGAGTCAAATGGGATCAAGCTGCTGTTTAGTAAACACAGAATAATCAAAAAGGGAAGTATATTAAACTTGAAATGTCACCATTTTCAGTGTCTGAATCACCTCCCCACCCAACAAATATGATCTCCTCAAAAAGGCTAAATAAATTAGAAATCTGAACTAACCAAATCTTCTATGGTATACTGATTTATTCATTTATTTTTTGTAACTGAAAATTGTGAACCACAATTTACTGCAGGTAAGCTGAATGATTTTGAACACCACTGTACATTCAGAGATCATTACTCATGTTCCTAAGGGATGCTTCTTCAACTTTTAAGGTAGATTCTGTATAGATTCCTTAAATTGTAGACAGGTTAGAAGCGTACCAACTGAGCATATTCCCAGACCACTGCAAATTTCACATTAAGGCTCGCTTGCTTACCTGAACTATATGTAACTAGTATCAATACAAAGGCTTATTTTGTATTATTGACATTTGGCATGCATAAGCATAGAGAAAACGCCCAGTTTAACATAGTTTCCTTTTCAGATATTCATTCTTCCAGGTCTCAGCAAGCTGTACGTTCACTATTGACTCTGTTATAGCAGTGGCTGGATTACACCCTGCAGGTTTATCATCTCCATCTACCATTTGTCCTCCCAGGAAACAAAATACTGTATTGTCATACTGATACAAGAAAGCATCCCATACCTCTGTGTCAGCTTACAGCTCTTCTTTGAAAGCAACACCACGTGAACAAGTCAACAACACTCAGCACATGTACAACTGGAAATAAAAACAACTGTTAGAGAGCAGCCTTTTCAAGTCAGAAAGGGATCTTTCAGCTTTTAACTTCCCGCTCAGCAAAGATAATCAGACCTGAAAACAACTCTACTAAAGCTATCTACAAAAACAGTTCCTGACCACCTTCAGGAGTCATTTTAGTATCAGAAAGGATAAATTATTCGAAAGAGGACTGTAGTCTGCCTCATTCTAAATCAATGTGTGAGAAATATCAAGTTGTAATTATGGCTGTGTATACACTGAAACCAGCATAAATTTCCTTACAAGTTCCCCTTTGCCCGATTTGAACTCTCATATGTTACACAAGAAGACTGAAAAAAATATGGATGTAAGTTGTTTATTTTGGAAATATAGTTTGAATAAGAAGAAAATCTTGCACCAGATCTTTGTAGATGGTGAGATGGCTATCTTTTATTAGTAATTAACCTAACAGTGTATATCGTTGCATACCATAACGTACACACACACAGAATGATTAAACCCTATGCACATCAATGTATTTTAACTTTAGACCCAGCATTTCGTTAAGTATAGAAAATAGTGAGAATGATCTTTCCAAAGCCTGAGAAAAACAAAGGCCAAGGTTATCCAAACGCTGTCACTGAACTGTCAGCCCCAGGGCTGGATCACAGATCTCACCGAGGAGCTGGTCAGCTGCGCACTCCACTGCCATGCACAGGAGAGAGCAAAGCAGCACAGAATTCACACCTCACTCTCATCCAGACCAGAATCATTTGATAACTGATGGAAAGACAACATGTGATCAACAATAACTTAGTACTCAGAAGTGCAGATTTATGCGGCATTCATAAAAGGCCTGGCATGCCTTGGCTCCAGCTCAAGTTATGCAAAATCCTGGCAGATGGATCTGCAGAGGTTTTGTGCAAATTTCATTGGAATTCAAGTTTGTGCAATTCCCGACTCTGCTCACTGAGCTCTGCTTTCTGCTTGTTGGAACTGTGAGAGTGGTTCATAGCAAAGAAATTCTTCACAGGCATAGTTACTTAATTTCCTTGGGTACTTGGAATTTATATACAAATTTATACCACAGGCACGCATGTGTATTTATATATCACATGTATGCACGCAAAGGCAAAACTGTGAGCATTTACCATAGTCAATATTTATAGGAACCCAAGCAATGCACAGGAAACTAATTTTCTTTGCTACTGATGATAAAGACACACGCCAAAGTTTGTGCTCCAAGCATCAATCTTCTCAGAATTACTGCCACAAACACTTGGATACAGGAATTTAAAATACCAGAATTCTCTCAACCATGCAACTGAAAAATAGATTTCCATCAACAGTTGAGCTTAATTTTTATATTGGTTTCAACTACATATCATGATGGTGTAAAGCAGCTAAATATGTTAGCTGCTTTAGCTAACATATCTATTCACACTTGTGGTCAATCCACACAAAGCAGCTGTGATTGAGTTGCACCAAGTCCAAAACCTTCCCAACTCACTGGCCACAGGATGACTTGTAAATAACAAGCCCAAGAGGTGGCATAAATCACTCTCCTGATAGCCTGATGTGCTAATCCCAATTTCAGACAAGTCTGAGGAGAAAATCAATGAGTAGCATTCATGTTGAAAGTATTCCCTCCAGCAAGAAGTTTGTGTTACTATCTGTGATGAAAACACAGGTGAAGCCATAGGAATGAGTAAAGTTGAGAACAGAGAGGAGATAGGGAAGTTTTCGGTTTTGTTTGTTTTTCTGGTTTTGCTCTCTGTGTTTAAACAGGGCCATTAACTCTAGTATGGCTGATACGTGGATCTTCCCTTTCCTCTTCCCCAGACAAACAATAGAAACACACTTCCTTAGAAAAATAAGCTCTTGCTGGAGCTAGAATATATTTTGTCCCTTTTGGGCCTCAACTGGGGAGCTGAAGTTTGTGAACTGACATCTTAACAGTGCAACTCCACCCTAAAAAAACTACTTGTCAAAAGAATGCTGAAAATTAATGCAGCAGGTAACCAAAAAAACTTGGGAAATGCTGCAGCTGGAGGTTAAATGTGCCAATAGCAGCTCCCTGGGAGCCACTGGCAGAATATTTGAGCCCTGCTGAGTTTTGAAGCCAGCAGGAAACAGGAACCCATCTAGCACAAACACAGCAAGTTTCCCTGACTATTAGCACAACAGTAGGGACAAAGACGACAACAACAAACTGCTCAAAATTTGCCTCAGTGTCCCTCCAGCAGCTCAGCTGCTCCATCAGGTTATTACCCATTTTGGGGTAGCGCTTGTCCAGAAGAGACTTGCTCTACAGTTACCAGGGCTCCAGAAATGTATTTGTTTCAGAAGCAATGGCTAAAAATAGACATCCTCAGAATCTTACTTCTCCAGTTCTAGCATTTTAGGGCCTTTTACACCAGCTGTGTTCCTGCAAAATTTTTGTGCTTTGATAAGTGTTAGGAAAAAAAAATCTTCAACTTATATAACATTTCTAGTTCCATAACAACAAATCCAACAATAATATGGAACTACATGTTCCATTACATGTTTGAGTATAGCAACTTAATTAAGAAACTAATCTTGCTTCAAGTCATTCTGATATGTACTAAAACTGGAATGACAAATCATCTAACTTCGGGAAGGCACAGCTGAAAAAAAAATCAGAAAATGAGACATTTTACATATAAAAGGCATACCAAGCAATAGTGGCAATTCTCTGTAGAACATTGTCCCTGTTGACAATTTCACCTAGAATAGTTCCTTTGAACATCATTCCACAACGTGATTGTAATATAGGATTTTCTAGTTAATGTATTTTATTTTTTCCTCCTTAACTCTTCTGTATGGTTCTGTATGGTTCCCACTGACTTTTAGATAGAATCTGATTGCCTCAAGGGAGAGAGTTTTCTCCCTTACACAGCTCTTCTTTTCTGCCACATTTTTAGCATTTCTGTAAAGACTATGTCTGCAAGTATCACGTCCTTTCTACTGCACACTGAACAACTTCTGAAAGGAAAACAGTGAAAAAGAAATATCCTTCACACATATCCAAACTTAGCAAGGTGTTTTAGTGAAAGAAGTGTAATGGATTTTTTAAAGAATGCTTGCTTGACAGTTTTTCTTTGGGAAGACAGAGAGAAAACAGCAAAAGGATATCCTGGCAACTACTACAAAGTACATTACAGTTAGGACAAGAACAGTTCTTCAAGAATCCAGTCAGGTTCCCTGGCCTTTGATTACGTATCCTCATTACACAGCAGTAGAAGAATGAATTTCTATTAAAAAGCTGTAACGGTCAGAAAGGCGTGGAATCTAGTTCAATTTATGATGGCCTTTATAAAGACAGAAAAACAAGTTCCGCTAGATGAAGAGTCTGGATTTGCAAGCCACGGTGAAAAAAATATGGTCTTACAACACGATTTGCATCTAAAACCCATTAGTATTAATTATCTGATTTTTTTCCAAATTTTTTTTTTTTTTTAAACATAAGTTTTATGTGTGCCAACACAGTCTTCAACAATTTACTACAGTCAAGGTAGCCAGCAATTTTCACTTATAAAAATTCTCAGCTATCAATTCTGCTCATTTTTGTTTGGATAGAAATGCTACCTCAAACTGATTTTAACAAGGTTTTAAGTTGAAATTTAATAGAAAAAAATACTACAGAAAATGTGTGCATTTGCCTATCATCTAAAAAAGAATTACATTTTATCATGGTTTTGAATCAACATTAATGAAAGTCAGGATATTTGGTGGAGAAATTCTACTTTATCATAAACACTTCTCCAAGTTTTTAACAAGTCTGCAGAGTTTGGCAGCTATATGCACTGTATATTTTGTTTTCAATGAACTGGTATTTGGGTTTCAATGACATAGCTGAAAAGGTCTTTCCTTTATTTCCCTTTAAACTGTCAATGTGGTCCATGCACTTAATCTGAAAAAAGTCCCTACTTTACCCTGAGCAAGATGCTGCCGGGACAGAATATGTAGACAGGAAGGCAGGAAGTTTTGAAAAGGTTTTCCTTTAATCCACTGTCAAGTGTGTACAAAAATGACATTTCACCAGAAGACACTAAATATTGTTTTCAGCTAGTACAAATTGTTTAAGCACATCACCAGAATTCAGGTTTAAAGTTACACTTATGTAGTACAAGTGCTCACAAGAAATATTTTCAATTCCCTGTATTTCTAGCTAAGTTACATGTCACATCCATTTACAAAACTTAAGTCTTCCATCTTGTCACACAAAGCAGGACAGAATGACCTTTTAAAATCAGCTTTCCCAAAACAAAAAGAACATAGCAGTGACCTTGCATTATTTAACCTATTTTGCCATTCACTGGATAAAAATTAGCACTCCAGGGTATCACTCTGGAGTCTAAAGTGCTAATGCTTGCCATTGCCAGTCTAGAAAAAGGAACTCCTTATAGTCTACCTTCATTAGGAAATGCTAACAGACCTTCTGCTTCTGAAATAAGACATTGCTTCCTGCAGAGGTGCATCTAGTATTTCACAAAATAGCCTCACAAAAATGCATAGTACATAATACAAAGGTCCACTTACGACAAAACTAATTCACAGTAATTTTTTTTTATGCCTGATCAATAGAGAGTACACATTTTTTCCTTTTACTACTTAAAAGGACATGACAGAACTTTGAGCTGCTGCTATTCAAATCACTCCACGTTTCCTAAAGCATCCAGACGTGACAGCAAGTAACAGTAAAGAAAATTCACATAGTATCCAAAGATTAAGCATGAGAGGGATTTTCAAAACCAGAGCTTTCTAAAGCACGTTCTGTATTCCAGCTTCACAACTGTGAGCCTGTGCAGCTGAAAAGAGTAGAACTGGCACACTACATCACAAAAAGGTACCCGGCACTCCAACTGCCACTGAAAATCCAACAAATGCAAATGTTACACACTCCATGAAAGAGAGTACCTGCTAGATGTGGGAGAGGGGAGGGAAAAAAGTCTTTGTAAATATGTAGCAATTTCATGTCTTTAAGATTGCAGTTTTCCCCTTCAGGTTGAAGGAAACTGCTGAACAGATTCAGAAATTATCAGGAAGCAACAGAGACGTGCACGGAGCCACATTTGCAAACCCTCGCTCTCCTTCAGAAACAAAGCTGAAACCCAATGTGCAAAGCTTGTACTGCTCCGAGCTCTCTGTACAAATGGAAGCACATCAGAGAAGCCACGGGGCTCAGCACGGGCCTACGGCCGCTCTCATACGCGCGTGGATCAGCAACTACACTCCCTGTTAAGTGACCTTCACCCTATGACCTACTTGCAGACATACATTTAATGACCTCTAACAGCACAGTATACAACAGTACTACCTTTTAATGGCCTTTTTATTTCAACTCTAACAAAATGACTCTCTCATGAGACGCTATCAATTAATACATTTCAAGTGAAATTACACATTTTTAATGTATCATTGACTTAAGGCCTAGCTGAAATACAATCCACATCTCCTGGATAAAAGAATGACATATAAGAATAGCAAGAGTGTCAAACAACAAGCAGTGAATAGATATTATCTAAACTATTTTCAGCTGAGAACAACTTTCCTCTGAAGAATGCTAGGAGGTGCTTCTTCCAGTTAGTAAGCCGTATATTAGCTGAACAATAATTCAGCTAATATAGCAGCTAAGTATAAGCAGCTAATACTAGCAGCTAAGTAACTCATATTGCCAACTTGATGGCATCACTTAAAGCAGACAAATTAGTATTCAAACTACCCCTAAGCACAGAAGTACCAATCAGCTGCAGTAACAACAACTATTCAGGTCACCACAGTGTTTGTATCACTAATAAATATTATCACCTTTTCCCATCATCTTGGGAATAGCAACTATTAGGACCAAACTCCAAGACAGATTAATATGCAGGCATATTAATCAACAGGAATAAGAGTGTAAATCATGACAACTTCCTGTCTATTGAAAAAAAAAAAATAGAATTCATCACCTACGATATCTTTGTATGAATGGTGAAAGGAAGAAAACATAGAAACTCAAAAGAAAATGAAGAGTAAGGTAATTAAACATAAAAGAAAAAGCAATTGCCATTCTTCTTTTTAAAAAGTGCTTGCTTTTTTTCTTTATGCTTTAGAAAATTATTCTAAAATACCTGAATTAAATCCAAAAAACTTACATTTCAAAAAAGTTGAGGACTGGGGATTTAAAATTCTTTAGTTTAAATAATGAATTGGACAAATAATTTTTTCCACATTACCATTGACATATAAATGTTGTCTATATTATTCACCAGATAAACACTGACATCCATTCTTATCACTCCAGAAACGCATGTTGTCCTCAAATAAGAGCAGGCCTACATGTATAATGACATTTTGTGGTTTTTTGTTTGTTTGTTTTAATTGATTTTTGACTGAAGGGTACCTGTTTCTGTTATAGAAAGTCCATTAAACTTTGGTTTGGTTCAAGACTATAAGGAAACACAGCAGATGGCATTATTTTAATTAAACTCTAAGATGTGGATTTAGGTCAGGAAATAAATGTTTCAGTTAATCTTAGAGTGATACCAATTAAGTTTGCAGGTATTCCACCTTTTCACTGTGATTAATCCACACTATATCAGCTGGCAGAGTAAATTGCAATAAAAACGATGTCTGAATTAAATGTACAAATTGAAATGCTCTTTGCTAATCTATTTACTAGAATACAAAATCAAATCAGCTATAAGAAAGTCAGAAAAAATGCTTATACAACAATAACTACAACTCCAGTTTTAATGATGTCACTTCTTCTAACTC